>OENM01000004.1:0-108679 GCA_900239745.1 Rotaria magnacalcarata
TTAAATGGACAATAATATTGACTTGTTACTAGCAGTTCTTAAAATAAGCCGTTTGATGCGCTCATCGATCTTTTTTCTACGACCTGTTCGTTTTCGTGCGCCATATTTACGTGGATCTTTCAAAAAATTGCTTATCAATCTTTGATCGGTTAATTTTGTCAGCAACATATCGATTAGACTTGTTTTTCTGGTGTAGGTCTAAAACATACCTTTTCTAGCTTTCCGTCAACTATGGCTTTGGGCATACTTTAGCGTAAATGTTAAATGTTATCTGATTTGTTAATTTTACTTAAATTGACTCGTGATTCGTTTCTTACTATAAACCTATCGTGTGGTCTTATAATTATTCATCACAAAAATGGAGTAAATGTTACATATATATGTCGCAGGAGAAATTAAAATTTCAGGAAAATTTTAAATTTTCCTAAAAGTTCCTAGGAAAAATTAAAATTTAATTTCTCCTAGCGAAAAATTTTAAATTCTCCTAGCTTTTTACTAGGAGAATTTTAATTTCTGCTGGATTTTAATTTCTCCTGTCACATATATATGAAAACGAAAGGATTAGTGCTTGAAAATTTTATGGGGACATTCTTAGGACTCATATATGTCAAACTACTCGAAATAGTATTTATTTCATTACGCTTAATTTTAAAACAAGTGGCCTTATAATTATGCACCATACTGTATCATCGCGGAAATGTTTTTCTCCATACGACTTTTCCTGTCCTGTCATTTCTTGTCAATTATAATGTTACAAAATTCATAAATTTTACGATTTATTGTTTACTCTCTTGTAATTCTATGTTGAACAAAAAGCACATTTAATATGTTGCATTGAATAATTGTATACAAATAAATCATCGTTTGGTTTTTCTTCCTTTGTTTTTCTTTTCTTTATCAATGAAACACATAATACAAAGACGCATGTATAGGATATAACACTTAACACCAAACTGATCGAAATAACAACGAAAAAAGAAAAAGGAATTTCTGTACAAACATATGCGATTTTGCTCTCAACAACGAGCATTACAAAACAAATCAATGAATAGCTAATAAAACATGTTAATTATTTGTCATGGTCGTTGTTGATGTAACCGTATTATTTCCATTTGATGGTGTTGAACCTTGTTCGACTGGTTTTGTTTGATTGTAAAAATCAGACACTAGTTTTAGTCTATTTAATATTTGATCAATTATCGTTGGTGATAAAGATTCATTTGAATACCACATTGAATTGTCCACGAGTTGTTCTGATGCTGGACGTAAATAAAAAACATCGGCCGTACCACGAATTTCCTCAGGACTAATAAGAAATTAATATTTAAATTTCTTTTTTAAATATAATAAAAGTTTATTTTACCATTTTGATACATAAAAATCAAATTGTTTTATCGGACATCGAACTGGATCATTCATTTGTTCAGTTATTTCATAAAAAACTGGTAAATTTACTAATGACTTAAGATCTTTGTAAACGAAAAGCAAAATGTGACGTTTGCATTTTCAAATATAATGAATTTTAATTTACCTGGATTATGAGCATAAAATCTTAAATAATTCATTTGTTGCGCTTGTTGTGAATTAGCTGATAAACGAACCCATTCGGAATATTTACCAAAGTTAGCAAATGATATAGCCATATGTGATTCAACAGTTTTCAAATTGAAATATTTCGAATTTGTATAGAGAAGTGTTGTTAATAATGACCATGGTGTTAATGTACCTAATTGTTGAACATCATATAATAAATCTTCATCAATTAATGATACAAATGTATTTGCTAAGAAAAAAGTTATTCAAAATTTTTGTTTACTTTGTTTAAATTTTCAACTTACTATCAGGTAAAACACGTGGTGTGTAAGTTTGAAGAATTCGATTTAATGTTGAATTAAATTCTATATAACGTGGATCGAATAAATCAATTTGGCGATTGTTTAGATTCAAATAAAATTGAATGCCTAAAATAGCGTTGATTAGAGGAATACAGCAATTGAATTCATATGAACTTACCCAAGCAGAGATAATAAATACTCTCAGGTAAATATTGTTCTCCTGTTGGACGACGAGTTTCACCTATAAATACATCCATTACCTGTTGTAATTCATCCCCATTTACATATGATAGTAAATCGGATTTAACATAATATTGTTTGGCAATTTCAGCTTCTAGAAAAATGTTAAGTATAACAAAAAAACGATCTATTCAAAAATAAATCTATTACCTTCGGGTGTAGTTGTGACGATCGAACGATTACGTTGTGCACACCATTGTTGAAATGCTTCAACACCATAAGTCCATTTAAGACGATATCCGGCATCAGGTAACATTCGAAGAAGCTACAAAAAATTATCTCGCTGTAAATCAACAGCAATGAAAATATATTACTTTTTGAACTTCAGGATCATTTGATGTAATCGGATCAATGTAATGAGCTTCAAGATCAAGTTCCGGTAAATTTTCAATAGTTTGGGATGTTGTCAAAAATGAATCTAATAAAAAGAACCTGATGACAAATACAGATTCAAAAAAAGAAAGAAAGAAAAACCAACCATCACGCGTTAAATCCATCATCATCGCAGATTCATGTCCAGTTGTTATTGTTTGTTGAGGCTGATTTTCTGCGCGTGCAAGACTTTCAGCATGCATTACAAGTGCTGCTTCAAATGGATCATCCGGTAATAGATCACGTTGTGTCTAAATATCGAAAACGGTCTTTTTTCATAAGAAAAATTAATTTTTCTCTTACTTGAAGATAATCACGTATATTTTTAAAAGTACTCCGTTGTACAGGTATCATTATTGGTACAAAGAAAGGTATTGGTATTGGTACAGCTCTTGGTTTAAATAACCGATAACTAGGAGTTGGTGATGGAAGATAAATCGGTACTGGTAATGTAACTATGGATACATCCGGTATCATATGTTCCATTTCTATAGAAATGGAAACAAATGAAATTAGCTGTCTTTTTCATGTCAATAAAATCAAACCTGTTTGAGTAGCTATAGTGAATCTAGTTGGTTTCGCTTCAACTTCACGTTCGGATACTAATGGTTTACATAGAGTCATTTTATTTTTCATTGTCGATGGATTAATTATTTGCTGAGGCATAATAAGTGGTACAAAAGATTTAACATGATATAATTCATCATCAGGCCAACGTGCCTGTTTTTTATTTATATTCGTTGAACTACGAATTTCAGCCGTCGTACGTGGTTTACGTCCCGGTCCACTTGTTGATAATAGTGATTGTTGATTTTGTTGTTGCTGTTGTGGACGTGGATAATCCATTAGACGGTATGGTATATCGTCTTCATCATCTTCAGCTTTGTTTAATGGCATTGATGATGGTGTTGGTGGTATAGGATTTCCATTTTCATCTCGATCCAATAAAGGAAATGTGACGAAATCAGCATCTTGTTTTGGTTTCGGTACACGTGCTGAGCGACGTGTTGGTCCTAAACTATCATTACTACTCATTGGTGGCGATGAATCACGGTCAGAATCATCATCATCATCCGACGAATGACGTCGAGGTCGATTCCTAAAGGAAAAGAAAATCAAACATTATTCATTTTCAAGATTCAAATATTTACTGAAACCAAGATATTGGACGACGTTGTTGAGATGCCATTGCATGTTGTTGTTGTTGCTGCTGCTGTTGTTGTTGATGATGTTGCTGTTGTTTATTTCCTGACATTAATCCAGTACGATTATGATATTGTCCTTGTCCAATAGTTGTTGGTCGTCCGAAAAACATTCGTTCATCAGTAGTCATTTGTTGTTGCATTGGTTTACGTATGGTTGCATTATTATGGGATGTTATTGTTGATTTAACAGCTGTATTACCTGTACGTGACATTGTACCAGCCATTTTTTGTTCTATATTCAATGGAACAATATCGACAGGTGGCTGTTGAATGAGAGTTGTTAATTCTTGGAGAAGAGTTTCAGCTGATGTTTGAGTTGTTGTTGTCGTTGTTGGTAAATCAACCGGCGCAGCAACAGTCAATAATTCAATGGTTTGACCTATGCCAGGTAAAACTGAAAAGATATGGCGCGTATTTTAATGATTAGAGAATTAGATATATTTTGTCTTACAGGCTTTTCCTGTTTTATTTAATTCTTCGAGAAAAGCATTCATTTCTACTTCACTCATTGAACTAAGTACAGCTTGAAGTGTAGCATCATCAACAACATTTATTTGTTGCTGCTGCTGCTGTTGTTGTTGGGGTTCTCTCGTTGTCGGAAGAACATTTTGTTCTAAACAATTAAGAAATTTAATTAGAGAACAAAGGAAAATATATTGGTTTTTGTTTCACCTTCTTGAATTGTCGAGGAAGTTTCTGTGACTTGATTGTTCATATCTGTAATAAATAGATATATGTTAAAAGAAAATTAAAATTTATTATTTTATCAAGTAATAAAAAACAGAATTTATTTTTATTGAAAAATTGAAGCAATATGTAAATTAGTTATGTGTTCAGATTTCAGTAGTTAAATCAATTGTTTCATCATCAAATATTGAAGTTATTGTTATAATTGACAAAGTATAGATGTACCAAGTATTTGATTGTCAACGAACATTAATATGAGAAACATCATTCGTATAATGCACCTGAGTTTTAGATCTAAATAAGTGAACACAAAAAAATGGCGATTAGAAGCAAATAATTAAAATATTTTAAAAGAGCTTAATGATCTCAAATACTGTGTGTGAAAACATATTCAATAGAACATACTTGCTCAACAAAACAGACGCTTCCTCATTTCCTTAACGGATATCGAATTTCTTTCTTAAATTTTTCATTATCTAAAAATAATACTTGAATTCATACATGTACTGATCTGGCAACTACGGTATCATAGTCATTAAACAATGGCAAGAACCATTTTGTTAATCTTCAACCCTAATAAATTTGTATTTTACTATGTAGATTCTTCAGATCTAGCAAAAAAATGAATCAGCGAACTCTTTAGACTATAAAACAAACGCTATACACATTCAGAAACCTACAACGAAATACTCAATTCATTTTTTGCATTCCAGTCACGTGACTAACTGCATGCCATCCTTCTAGTTTAACCGAAAGGTTTATCTTTTTCTCCATTGAAGGTGACGTGAATTAAAAACAAGTTTTACTTTACAATAGTACACACACAAGCACGGATCCATTCTAACGTAATCGTTTCCCCTGTAACCGTTAACTAACAAATTTCCATTACACATTTACCTATTAATCCCCATGCGTGTAAAAATAATACTTTGGTTTCATCATTTATTTGCATAACAACAGTTTATCATATTTTCCTTTCACCAAGAAATATCATAGCAACTTGTGCACTGGATGAACTTGAATTCACATCTTGGTATTTACTAACATTCATATATTATCATCTAAAATACAGTAAAATAACTATCTTAGAACGTGAGAAAATATTTCGTGTAGGATTTAAGAAAATATCGTTTATATACGAAAAAATAACGAGGCATCCTGCATGAAAGCTATCCATTCATAAAAACAATTATCTCTTACCAAATCAACTTTTGATCGTAGTAATCACTCTGCTTCATGCACACACTCTTTATCTCATGCTATTGTATTCATTCATTAAGATATTTTTCACATTAATCTCTATTGTTTCATATTTTGCTGCTACTTAATTAAATAACTATTTTAATATATTCCAAATAGTTTCACTAGTGATATAAAACAATTACGATGAAAAAATAGGCATTCCAAATTCAATCAATAAAAAAAAGAAAAATTGCTTTGTCCGGTTGTAAACGTTTTTGATTGGTCGATCAACCCAGCACCAATAAGAAGTAAGAAATTTCTTCGTTATAGATGTCGCTCTATGCAAAACAATCTGTATTTGTTCTTTCTACAACACAATCAGATTTGTTTCTTGAAGGTTACAAAATACGTGTATTGTATTGTAATTGTTTTATTTAATACACAAAACAAAATACATATTTCTATCGGTCGACGTGAAGGAACAAGTGGTAACAAAAGGACGGTCCTTATAAATATCAGACACTGGACAAGTAAAAGTACAGTAAGTAAAAGTACGAGTATTTTTTACTTAACACACGTACTTCGGACTTTACTTCAGCACGATATACTTAGTACCGGTACTACAGTGCATTTTTACTAGCATTGGTACTATGTACAGCATTCAAGTACAAATTGATATACAGATGCTAATTACAATAGTTTGAAGTTTAGCATCTTTTATTTTGATCATCTGAGAACGTTTGTAATCGAAACTAAACGATTAATAATAATTAGAATTATTGAGTAACTTTATTTCCGATAATTAATTGGTACAATGCAATTTTAAATATGATAATAATAATCACGAATAGAAAAAGACTACTGGGATTGTAAAACTGAAGCTATTGAGAGGTTCACTTACTTACCCAGGTCGATCATTCTGAGTCGTAAATGGTCGTATACCTATTACTTACGGTGAAACACGGCGACCGTATTTTGTAGCCGTTTACTATTTTCGTAAACGAACTGTTACGATGAAATACGGTCATCGTAAACGAGGATCGTGGAAAATCTCCTTAAACGGCCATCGTAACTAAACTCTAACTGTAAACGACTGTCGGATATCACAGTAAGCGGTCGGATCCAATGACCGTAAATGGTTCAGAAACGATTGCCATTTTTCTATCGTATCCGTTCGTAACGGTCGTTTACGATGATGGCTAGCTGTTCGCTCACAGTCTACCCAGTGAAAAACAATCATAAAAAAAACGTGTAGAACGCGTTCCAATTTCAGAGAAAACCTTTTTTTCTGAAAAACCTTTTTCATCTTTTTGGAATCCGTTCTATACCGTTCTCATTTGGAAATGTTGGATAACGAATTTCACCATCTAACGAAATCTTTCTCAATCAATTCTGTAAAAATTATTTTCTTCAGAATTGCCTAGCTACCTGGAACTCTTTTTCTTTTTCTGTTTCGAATTTGTTATACATCTTATTATTCTATTAGACTTACCTGTTTTGTTTTAATTCGTTACCCAGTTAGACAAAAGTCTGCGAAAAACGCGCCATAACACGTTAAAATTTAATAAAAACGGTGTATTGACGATTCCATGCGTTTTCTCATCTCTTAATAGATTTTCTTACGACCGACACCCTTATCCTCTCCAGATAAATATGTGCTTCTTAAACACCTGCGCATATAAATATTTTCAAACTTTGTGAACAATTTCAGCCAAGAAGTTTTAAAATGTTTTTCAAATTCTTTTTAAAGAAAGATATTTCTAACATTAATTTTTCATAATTTATTTAAATATTAAAAGAAAGAATTTTTATTTCCGAAGAAATAGTCTTTAATATGCAAGATATTGCTATGTTTTTTGATGAAACCTAAGAATGTAATAACAATTGTTCGTCTTAACTTTATACCACCTTCAGGTGCCTATAAAATTTCGTTCGATTTAAGTAGTATGTTTTACTTCAACTTGTTATTGTACGACTGACCGAATGGATAACATCTGAAACTATCAACCAATACATCTTATGATCGAATTTAGAACCGCACAATAAGTTCCAAAAGCATTAACTGTCATCTGGTAGATAAACTATAAGAGAAAAACGTTGTGAAATACATTGTTAACTCAAACGGAAAAGAATCATAAGGTCGTAACTTTTTTGGATTAATTTTTTTCTGAAAGTTTATTAACGTGTTAAAACACGTTACAGCTCTGAACGCTAAAAATCGCATTACTGTCTTGACGAAAAAAATCAAAACGATGTGCGATTTTTCCGATTTACCCAGGTCGATCAAAACGGACCACCGTAAACCGGCGTAACATTACCGTAAACGGTCGTTTTTGCATCGTATTCCGTCGTATAACGGCCGTTTTAAGTCGAATTAAGGCGTTTTAACAGGGGCAGTATTACGGTCATACACGGACACCGTTTATCAACCATAAAACCTCGTAAAGCCGGCGTAATATTATCTTATTCTATAGAACATACGACCATTAACTGATCGTTTTCTTCGACCGGGGTATTATCCGTTCAAATTTTAACGTGTTTTAACGCGTTTTTTTTAGAGGGATGTCATAATATCCTTACACCCGGTAACGACTTTTTAGCACAAACACGTTAGAGTATCCACATTAGTTGCATTCACTTGTGGGTATCCCCATTTATATATATATATATAAATGTGGATACCCAAAAGTGGATACGCTTAATGTGGTTACATCAGATTGTAGATGCACTAAGAATGGATACTCCATAAATTACTGCTGGATAGGGTATTGTGACGTAAAACTTTCGATACCCAGTGTAAAGGTATTATGACATCTACGTTTTCTTAAGGCGCTTGTCTGACTGGGAGAGACAAATTTGTCTTATCCGAATGCGAATATTAGTCAAATACCAAGAGAATTTTTCAGAACGTAATTTACCTTGAAATAAACTTTGGAATTCAAGTAATTTCAATTCTACTGCAAAAAATGACTTCGTGATAACAATTTTCTAAGAAAAAAGTACCATGTACTGTACTAAGCGATGCATTGTCTGTGCTCCAAGTCACCACTGAAAAATCAATATAACCAATCAGAACGACATTCAAGTACATTTGTACTAAGTACTGGTACTTAAGTAAATTCGTACTCAGTATTCGTACTTCAGTACATTTTGAAAGTAAAAGTAAAATTACTTGTACCACAAAAATTTACTTTGTACTTAAGATTTTCAAGTAAAAAGTACCAAGTATAATACTCAGTATCCAGTGTCTGATATAGACAAGCATACAAAGATAAATTAGTTTTTTTTGTCAGTTCAAGATTTTCAAATGTGCGAAAGAGCATGAGCTGAAAGAAAAAGAGAAATAAATTATCACAGAAGATTTTCTCTTTTTCTTTTATGCATTAGTTTTTAACATATCAGCTGAAGATAAAGATGTTGATAAATTATTTGCTGGAAATTGATGTTGAAGTATTAAAAGAACAGTAGATACATCTTCTGATAATTTTGTTTCCAAGGTAGATAATCGTCTAAATATCATAAGCAATTAAAAAGTACCATTCTAAGAAAGTCAAGAAATAATTAATTACTTAGTTAATTCTTGTAAACGATATTCAACACTTGATTGATATGGATCAAGTGATTGAGTGTCATCGGCCTAGAAAATAAAAGGAGAAACTTTTGGATTTCGATTCGTCTTTTTTATTCTCTTATACAAACCAATGGAGCTAATTCATCATTAACTGCTGTAAATAATGATGGCTGATGAGAATAATATGGAGCTTGATTACCTAAATTGTAAATTAGTATTGAAGATATAAGTAAACATTTTCAATTTTACTTGGTAGTGCAGATGCACCACTAAAAGATTTCCCTCGACGATCACGACGACGAGATACTATTGAACCAAATTCAAGATTAGCAGGAGTTATATCTTGACCGGCTAATTGAGGATTAAATTCAAGTATACCTATGAATAAAATATACATATCTTATTTTTATACTTAAAAAACAATTGAATTAGAATACTCTTCGTTATTAGTAATATATATATATATTTATATATATAAACATGTTCGAAAATAATTCTTTAATATTATAGAAAAAAATGAATGAATCTGTTTTTATTACAAAACAATATGCATCTGGTCTTATCTCATTCGATATTCTCGACAAATCATCTCATGTCGGATGTATTACAATAAATAATCCGTCAAAACGTAATGCCATATCAAATCCAATGTGGTTAGGTTTATCAAATTTATTAGATGATTGTCTTCTTAATTATAAAACTATTCGTGTACTAATATTAACTGGTCATGGTCAAATATCATTCTGTTCGGGTGCAGATTTATCCGAAAAGGATCCTGAAGATATTGACCAAGCAATTCCAAATCTACGCATTAAAATTCGTCAATATCCATTGCCTATTATTGCAAAAATCAATGGTTATTGTTTAGGTGGCGGTCTTGCACTGGCAATGAGTGTAGATATTCGCATTGCATCTCAAAATGCTCAGTTTGGCATTCCAGCAGTTAAATTAGGTTTAGCATGTCCAAAAGATATTATTGATCGTTTGATTCAGTTAATCGGCGAATCTCATGCTAAAATGGTCCTTTATACGGGTGATCGTATATCTGCTCAGCAAGCTCATTCCATGGGATTAATTCAATATTTATGCCATAATCATGATGATTTAGATAAATACGTATTTGATTTAGCTCAAAAAATATCATCTAACGCTCCACTGTCATTACGTTCAATTAAAACAATGATTGAAATCGGAGACGACAAGTTAGCTATACAAGCAGCAATAGATGCATGTCGAAACTCTAATGATACTAATGAAGGACGGAACGCTTTTCGAGAAAAACGTGAACCTCACTTTCAAGGTTCTTAAATTGAAAAATGAAAAATTTCTTTGTTTAATATAATTGTTATTTGTTTTCCAAATAAATATACGTATATATGCATAAGTGCTTTTCATTTATTGGCTCATTATTTGTGAGTTAGGGAGTGCACGGACATTGCGTCGTTGGCATTATTTTGCGAGGAACGAACGAGATGCATATGACAGATAGGCAAACCATGAAAAATAAGATGGGAAAAAAACACAAAACAAGATAAAATCGCTCAGCAGCCAAAAGAAACAGAATGCTTTGCCTTTGGCATGATTATTCCAAATGAAGAAAAAAATTCCATTAATATTTATTTTCATTCGTTGACTTAGTCGTCATGCGCTGCCAGTACTTGTCTTCGCCTCTGTCTCTCTCTGTCTCTCGTCTTCCTATATATAGCTTCAATCTTTTTTTCTTTCGAAAGGTTGCTGAATGCAGTTGTTGACAAGTAGTACTAGTAAGTGCGTGAGAGATGGAAAGAAACCAATTCTATTTGCAAGAAATTGAAAAGCAGTTATAACAAAAATTTGCTAGAGAATATAACTTTGATTGACTGACTTAGAAGACGGTACTTCATTAGAAAATAGTAGTGGTATATAAATAGTCGTAAAATATAATGAATACTTGTACATCTAATAAGCTTCTCTATAGCAGAAATTTCACAGAATTTCTTTTAGATATTTCGCTATTATTAATTTAAGGATAAAACTATGTTAAATCAATATAATAAACATGTAACTGTTTCCGATTCTCATGTTAATGGTATAGAAACTCATATTCAAGGTAAGTTCGATGCAGGAATTAAATGTCTCAATTACAGATAGACTATCGATTATTTACAAATATCATCTATTCCTTAAATCGAGATAAAAGAATTTCATATTTCTTAAAAATATATTCCGCATAGATTCTTAATACTTGTTTCTTAAATAATGCAACAATCTGAGGAACCAATAAAATATAATGTTCAGCAAATACTGGGTGATTGGAAACATCAGGCGGAGCAAAAAAGTAAAGAGAGAATCTAATGACTATTTCGATCTGTATGGAGTTTAATGTAGCAGGTGTTGACGCAAAGATGCGGCAAACGAAAAAAAGAATTCTCACGAAACTGTTAACGACGCTAAACAAATGCTTACATATTTTCAAGGAGAATTAACGTATTTATAAAATAATTGACATGTGTCACATAATGAGATGCATCATTCATCTGAATAAACATGGTCTCGTGTTGGACCTAGTAATACTGAGTCCGCTCAGAAGCAAGACACTAAATTTGATTGATAATTGCTGACAGAATTTCTAGTTTATTAATCGGTTGAATACTCATAAAAATGGTCAAAAGAACATAAATTTCATTTTCTTTATTCAGGTTCTCAATTAGTGGATGATGCTTCAGAAAAAGTTACCGAAATCAAAGCTAGTGCGCAAAAAGAAGTTGAACAAACTACAGAAGCTGGTATCTATAATTCAATTCTCTTTCATAGTCAATTTATGATATTATTTTGAATTTGAGATACTCAATTGGTTGATAGTGCATCGAAGAAAACAGATGAAATGAAAGATTCTACTGCAAATACTATCCTTGGCACAGCTATTCATGCAAAAGATGTTACAGTTGAAAAAGTTCAAGAACTTGGACATAGTGTAAATAAAAAAATCTTATTTATAATCTGTCAAAAAACAATCCCTTATGGAGCTTTAAATTAAAGAAGCAGATATATGACCAGTGACGCAGTCAGAAATTATTTTAGGGGGGGGGGGNGGAAGAATGCGTAATTCTTTTGAGTTTTAGCTTCTAAAAAATAATTAGTCTGTACCCCCCTCCAGGGATTTAAATCGTTTTGAGGGGGACCGGTCCCCCCATCCCCCCCCTGGCTGCGTCACTGTATATGACAGCACTTCTCAAAGTTCATTTTAATACAATATGAATTATATGAATTCTGCATTTCTGGAGGATTGAGGAAAATGACGGTGTCTCAAAAAATAGATGAAATAAAAGAATTTACCGAAAATTCACAAGAACAGTAGCATCGTTCTTCGAATGTTTATCGTCATGAGGATTCAACTAATGCCGTCTGTGTTTAAATGTCTATACTTATTTAGGTGGTTGAAACTGTACAAAGAGTTCCAGAAGTTGCAGTTAGTGCAGCTAGTCTTGTTGGCGAAAAACTCACGGTTGCTGGACATTGGGTTTGTTATTTTTCTTTGTATTAACAAAAAATTTTGGATTTTGAGTTTTTTTAGGCCGCTGGAAAAGCTACTGAAGTTCGTTCAGCTACTTATCATTCAGCTCAAGAAGCTATTCATAAGTACTGTTATTAAAGCAACTCTGTTCCTGTCTTATCACTTTTTTCCTCCTTTAGTCTTACTGGATTAGCAGGTCAAGTTACAGCAAAAGGTATCGTTCATATATATTACCAAAGTAAAAGAACATTTAATTAGAGAAATATTTTTCATTGTCACTATCTAGCCGAAGAAGCGGTCGATCAAGTGATAGAGAAAGGCAGACGAAAAAGTAAAACAATCCTATTCGATTATATAGCATGTTATAAGAAACTATGGTTTTGCGTTCCATAGGCGCTGAATGGAAACAACAATTATTAGATAAAGTCGATGAAGCAAAAGATAAAGCAAATGTCTTAGCATCTGATGTTAAAAATAACGAACACGGTATGCCAATAAAAATGATACAACTAATTTAAGAAAAGAATCTATATTTCTAGAAGTCAAACAAGCTTCTCAACATGAAGGTAAAATAATTTAAAATGAAAATCAATCTTTAATGAGATTCAGTCTTGTTTAGCTGATGAAGTTAAACCTAAAGGCGAAGTGTACACATCAGCATCGCATGACTTTTATGCGCCTCATTAAACTTCAACATCAATTAAAATTAACGCTAAAACAACAAATACAAACAAGCTTTCACGTATTTAAAAACATTGCTGTTCTTCATAATCTCCATGTATATTTTTTGTCTTACGAGGGAACCTCTCCAAGCGATACCAACCATTCGGGTTTGTATTATGCTCATAAGTAGGATCCAGTGAGACTAGAAAAAGTCTAAAAGATTTCGTGCCATTAGGCCTTTTTTTCAAAGTTATGACCGTTTTACTGAATTTTCGATCTTGAACAAGGAATTTGTGGAAAAACTGAATGAAGGAATTTTGAACTGAAAATTTTGCTAGCAATCGGTCTCATCGATGTTAGAAAGTTCCAACAATTTCAGTGAAAACAGATGCATCATTCTCGAGATATTGCATATTGATGAAAACGGCCATTTTCCAAAAATATGTCGTAAAATTGACCTCTCTTCAACATTCAATATCTCGAGAATGATGCATCCGTTTTGACTGAAAATTTTGGAACCTTCTAACATCGATGAGACCTATTGCTGAAGAAAATTTCAGTTCGAAATTCCTTCATTCAGTTTTTCCATAAATTCCTTGTCCAAGATCGAAAATTCAGTAAAATGGTCATAACTTTGAAAGAAAGGCCTAATGGCACGAAATCTTTTAGACTTTTTCTAGTCTCACTGGGTCCTACTTATGAGCACAATACGAACCCGAATGGTTGGTATCACTTCGGAACGTTCCCTCGTTAATCAGTTTAACTATTGTAAACACTTATTTTTGTTGTTTGATTAATCTATTATAAGTATTCTAGCAAACACGTTAATTACAAATAAAATTATCTTTATAGTTTGATTAGAAAAACATGATAATCATGTTTGAATATAAAAACTTACTTCTTTTCTTTGTACGTGCCAAAACACAGAGATTCATTAGATGAAAAATTATTTTTGTTTATGAATTCGTGGTTTTCACGATAAAGAAGAATAGTACTTCGATGATGTTAGATTTTTAAAGGTTATCTTTTCAAGAAAACGAAGATTCTATCATCAAAAACTTGAGCATAACAAAGTATTTACGAATCTATGTTTTAAACGAACTGATTACATCACTCATTACAACAAATTGATGTTATGAAAATAATTTACGAAGTCTCATTGAGCTATAGAAAAAGTTGAATCGAAAGTCATTTATGTATGATTGAAGTGACACGGATGAACGGCGATTCCAAATGAAAAGCCTTTTTCGACGTTTCAAATTCCAGAAGAACTCATAGAATCGATTTCAGATTCTTAGACACAAAAAAAATTTTGCTTCAGAAATATTACTGTGGAAGGTGTCGAGGGGCGAGGCTATTGAATGTGTTTGAATCAACATTCTTAATATTCTACAGAAGATAATAACTAATATCTTCTGATTTACAATCGAATTTCTCTTTTCAGTATTCTCAATTAGATTCTAATAACACAACAAAATTAATGCATCTCATACTGACCGAAAAAATATTTCTAAGAATGAATATTCTGTTAATAAGCATACTCAAATTTGTAAATATTTATACCATTAACAGTAATAGACATCTTGAAAATATTTTCGAAAAATAAGAAGACTTCATAAGCTTACCAGCTCCACTAGGATAATCATCAAACTGTGGACCCATTATTGACACATTCTCATCGTCTGTTCGATTAAACGATGTACCTGAATGAATCAAGTACATCTAAGAAAATATTTGTTTTTCTTTTAGAATACTAACTTCCTCGATACTGTTGTTGATTTGGTAAATATTTCGACCGGCATTCATGCGATTTTGCAACAAGATCCTCCTTTTAAATAAAATTTATAAATTATTTTCTTTTTCTCACATTAAAATTTATAATTACATCTCGTAATGTTAGTGTAATTTTTAAATTTTGACAAAAACTTTGTGCGAATTCAGGATACATGTCAATAACTTCAAGTAAATCATCTCGTAGAATTTTATGTAAATCACAATATGTCAATGCTCGAACATTATATGCAGATTTTCCTGGTTCACTATATAATACGGGATTTTCTCCGAGAATATCGTCTTTACCTTTGAAAAACAATACTCTCGAATAAAAAAAAGTAACATTCATGACAGATCAACAGACTAAGAATAGCAACAACATTATCATCTTTCAATATTTCAATTGAACCACGTGAAATAAAATATAATGATGTTAATATATCTCCGCGATGTGTTATTATGTCGCCTGGTGGTGCGTGTGTTGTTTTAAATTTCATTGAAAACGTTCTTAAACAACCGTCACTAGCATCTAAAATAAAAAATAATGAATCAATAGACATAAAATAAAATATTTATCTATTTATTTACCTTTAAATGCAGGACAATTTTTAAGTAATTGACTATTTAAATGGAGACAGATGTCAGCTTGTAAACATTCAGGAAAACCTTTAAGCACCATATTCATGTCAATACCACTAGGATAATTAAACGAATAGAAAAACACTACAACGGAAACAAACCAAATATTGTTCGATTACTTTGTATAATTCCAAGCATGATTAAAATAATCTTCTAATCGTTGCCGAAGCGGATTAGGAATTTGATGAAAACGAATAAATTCTTTTACTCTAGTTATAGAAATATATCTATTTTAATAGATGACTCGTTATATGCTGCTGATAGACATACCGCAACATCTGTATTTGATAACGCGCTGTACCCGAATAAAGTCTCTGAATGATAGCACTGACATTACCGAAAATACTGGCATACATCAAAGCTAAAAATAGGAAAATAAACCTATGCATAATAACAATCAGCTACATTAAGATATACATAAAACAACAACAATAACATGCTTTAAAGAAAAGCTTCATGCGATTTCTCACATCCTATTAACATGATACAAATGGAAAAAATCTTCTCCGAATCGGTATTAGGACTAACCTATAAAGAATACATTTATATATATATATATATATATGATTTCATTTTTAATGGGCTATAAATATTTCTCTCTTACATTGCCGAAGCCGACTGATGTTAGAGATGAAAATGTAAAATAAAGTGCTGTTATATATTTTGAACGAAGATTAGGTCCACCGTGACATACATTTATATTCAAGTTTGTTCTATTATAATTCAATATTGTTGAGCAATTATATGGTTGACCAGATATACGTGCTAGTTCATCAAGCCATGTTATACGTAATCCTAAAATAATAAGCTATGCGAACACCAAAACAACACAACATTGATAACGTTTATGCACATGATTACCCAACTAAAGCAAAACAGAACATTGAAACGTAAAGAACTCACATCCTACGAGCATGATTATTATTGAAAAACTCTTTTCACTATTTGTATTTGGACTAGAGAAAGATTAAATTTGAAGATAATAAAAGAAAATCTCGATAAAATAATATATCTAGCTAACCTCACGTTGCCAAAACCGACTGATGTAAGAGAAGAAAAAGTGAAATAAAGTGCTGTTATATATTTCGATGTTTTCGTTGGACCAGACGTTGGATCGGAATCATTATAATATTGATGAGTATGATTAGCTAATTCAGCTAACCAGCCAATTAATCTTTCATTGCCTATACAACAGTAGGTGGCATATTTATTTTTGTTGCTATTTAATCTTATTTTTATTTTGAAGGCATCTTTGATCCTTCCACCGAATAGAGCTATTCACTTGTTAATCACAAGAGAATATATTATTAGGAAATATGACACGAAGAAATATTAATTTTTTTGTTAAACTAACTATATGTTTCTTGTTTCGTCGCTTAATCGTAGATGTATAGCTCTGAATTAATTCAAAACGATAAGAAAACATTAGAATCGTCTTTGAGCAATAGAATACTTTGCCATCAAAGTAAATCTAAAGTCATTCAATTATGTAAGTGTATGATCATCTTGTTTCCTGTTACTCTTATCTCTGGATCTAGATGTAACTATTCTAGAATTTCTAACAAATTTGTTTCAACATTGTGTTTCTAATCGACTCAATTGAACACGAGGCCATTGGTAGGTCATGTCTCTTGAATTAGTTTCTAATTCTTTTTAAATCTTAGGTTGTATAGGGAAAAACAAAATTTTTCTTCGCAACTTTAATGCTAATTACGGTCACTATGATCAGGATAAAAACTTATTTTCGCATACTCCTAGAATATATTTTAATACAGCAATCCATGAGAGCCCATGGAAATCCAATTCAACAAAGTGAAACTGTGAGTAGAGCCGCTATAAGTTGCGTCCGATACGACTTGGCTGATGCGACCTCATGATGCTTCACACAGTACACATCTTCGTATGTGGGTGCTTCAGAACAACTTATCGTTTAAGATCATATGGATTCCCCATGAATTATGAATTCATGGAATTCAGACAGCACCAATTTTTTGGGTAAGCTTCTATTCTGTGGGACCCACTCAGACAAGCATTGCAGATAACGACGTTTTTACGCTTTTAAAGCGCACATTTTCGTGCGTAAAAACGATTTTGTATGGTAGAAAACGCGTTTTAGCACACTGAAATGTGCGCTTGTAACGTATTAAAACGTCGTTATTTTTTAGCGTTTGTCTGATTGAGTAGGAGACTGATAATTTAAGTACTGATGATTTAATCATTTTTATACTTTTTACTGGCCATTTATCTTACTGAACATTTCATCTATTTAACTGATCATTTAATCTATTTTACTGATCGTGTAAATCCATGCCTAATTATATCAGCAGCTATAATAATTAAACAAGATAGATACGATCGTTAAGAATTATGTCACGAAAAAATATTTTCTTTCGTTTTCCAAAGACACATACCATTATTATTTCGTTCAAGACGACCGATTGCATACCATATACAAGCAAGCCAATGTGCAATCAATGCAAATGTAGCCGTTAGTAAAATTAAAACACCTACACCATATTCCGAATATCGATCTAATTTTCTTGCGATGCGTACTAATCTCAATAAACGTGCTGTTTTTAAAAGACCCATTAATGTTGTTGATTCTCCTCCACCATTTGTTTGTAATAATGAAAATAAAATATCGAACGGTATAGCTGCTGTTACATCAATTAGAAACCATCCTTTTAAATAATGTTTCGCTATTTTACTTGCACGTGTTACTAATTCTTCATTATGCTTAACATAAGTTGTACGCAAATTAACTAATAAATCAATAATAAACATAACATCAACAATAAGTTCGATAACATTGAGTGCTCGCGATGAACGTGAACGCGGTTTACTTGGTCCATCTTCATGCATGAGAAAAGCAGCTGTATATGGTGTTACTATAGCTGTATATATGACAAGTAATAATATTAGCCAATCCCAAGCAGCTTTAATTGGAGAATAATGAAGAATAATTGTTCGTGGTATACGACGATTATCTGGTGAACGAAGATCAGGTGCAATATCTTCGCCTAAAGATAAAATTTGTGCAACACGATTTGGTATATTTTGTAGAAATGAATGTTTAGCAACTTTCAATTCTTTTTGTTCCTTTTTAAGAACAGTTTCTATTACGAAAGAAAAAACAAATATATTCATTGATTTCTTTTATCAATAATTCTCTGAATTTATTATTCTAATTTACCAGCAATATTAGTTATACTCTGTGCTTTTGTTTTCAATAGATCAACATCATTAATAGTTGCAGTCCAGAGATCGCTATCAGGTTTTAATAAATTATTTGAGTCTGTTGAGGATTTACGACCTGATTTATAATCCATGGATAGATTTTTTCCTGGTGATGAAAGTGTTTCATCCAAAGGAATGGTGATGGTATTTTTGTGATTCAATCCTACATTAAAAGAAAATAATACAATAAGCATAGTCAACAAATATCTACTCGTTTTCTTTCTCTTAATTATTCATTAGAGATAATGTGTGCTATAATGTTTTACGTTTATATTGTCTGTTGAGAAGAAAAGTGTGAAAATGTTTTTAATTTTAAAAGAAAAAAAAACTAGAGCAAGAGGTCATTTCTTTTTCGTGATGCTTTTGCTTTTTTCTAGAATGAATAACATTAAAAGTAATTGATTACAAATTTCGCATTTGATTTTATTGAGTCCAACGGCGAAAAAGTTCTTTTGAAGAGAACACAAAATGACATTTTGTTCATTTTTTTGAAATTGAAAAACTTACCTTGCAATTAAAAGCTCAACGATTTTTATGTTTGATATTTTCTCTCTCGATTGAATTATAAACTTCAAAAATAAATCAATATAACTATTGCAGAATTCTTGCACAAAACTAATAGGTTTATAATGTGTTCCGTTCAATTATAGAATGGCATTACGAGCACTGATTAAGAAAAGAAAGAAAAATGAAAATGACTTGAGATTAAATATTTATAATTTGTTTTCCTAACGATTGTCCATTTCAAACAAAGAAGAAGAAGAAGAAGAAGAAGAAAGAGAAATGTTTTTACCCATATAACCAGTCGTATCAGTTGCCATTGAGCCTCCCAGATCACTTGTGCCTCCGGTGATTACATCATTTGATAGACTTGATTTGTGTCGTGTCAATGGATTAAACATATGCAACCATGACCGTTTTGGAAAGCTTCCTATGAATATCGGAACAATAATGATTGAAACAGAACACAAAAACCTACTTACTGGTATGAGTAATTGAATATTCACGGATTTTTGCTAGAAAAATAACAAAATTTTGTTTTGTTTCGAGACAAAAATGAATTACATACGTATTCGTCGTTGTCGATTACGCTCATTATTTTCTGTGAATTCAAGGATATATAATATAATATCGCATGATTCGTTTTTCACCGGCGCGATGAGTACTGAACACCGAAATTTCATGCCTAGAAGAAAATAGGTGGAAATAATATTATTTTCTTTCTTTGTCATCAAACATCATTTTTCAAACTAATATATTTAATGAAAATATTTGTAAACGAAGAAAAAAAAA
The DNA here is from genome assembly GCA_900239745.1 of Rotaria magnacalcarata. Taxonomy (NCBI): domain Eukaryota; kingdom Metazoa; phylum Rotifera; class Eurotatoria; order Philodinida; family Philodinidae; genus Rotaria; species Rotaria magnacalcarata. The sequence goes on from OENM01000004.1 coordinate 20,191, forward strand.
AGAAAAATCTACCATTGCTTTTATATAAAATAATCTCAACTTCTTTTTCATCACTTCCTTGTAAGGCATGCCGAATTTGTTTTGCAGCTTTTTCATTTGTTTCAACACCATATAAAAATTCACATGTACAAGCTTTTTGAATAATATCTGCACGGGAATGGCCAACCAATTCGCAAAATGCATCATTACAATAGATTATTGGTTTATTTACCAATTGAGCATTGGATATAAGAAAACGACGATCTAATTAATTCATAGTAGTGTATAAACATACGTATGAAAATAAAAAGTAAATAAATAAACATACTCTGTGAGTCGAATTTTCGTATGATTGTATCAATAAATGTATTTTGAGGAGCTGATACATGACCCCGTTTCATCGGCATTTTTGGCGGAAACTTATGCGAGCTTTGTCATCGTCTTCAACAAAGAACGGAAAAATAAAATGCGTCCATATGGTGCAAGTATATGAAAAAATAAAACTAGACAACATAGAAAAGTTATCTACATCGTTCGGCATTAAGAAAAGATAGCGTAAGACAAGAATAAGAGAGCAAGTATTTGACGTCAATAATCATACAGAATATTGCGTCATAACTCTTCTATTAACACTATAGCGATAAAATCAAGGTTACCTTCTCTCTATCGTGGGCATATGGATATCCTAAGTTTAACTATCTTAACCTTTCTATAGAGAGAGAGAGAGACAGAAAAAGATTTCGCAAGAACTAAATGCGTTCATTATCTCGTTTAATCTAATGTTGATTAAAAATGCATATAATATGTCTCGTCTACATTTATCATAATCAAAAGTTTGTATTCAACTATGGCACTGATAAACCGATGAAGCTATAGAAACGAAACATCTGACAGAGAACTAAATAGAAAAAAATAATAACGCTATTTAAGATAATGTCGTCATGTGCATGAATAAGCCAATAGAATCCAATTTTTGAATATATATTAAGCTTATGTCATGTTTAACACAGAAAGAAAAAATGATAGTTAAAACATGTTGTTTCCTTACATTCGATAATGATATACTTTTAGGCGGAAATGGCAAATTAAACGACACGCGATCAGCAAAAGAAAACAGACGAGAGAAAAGATTCAAGGTTTGAAACAACTAGCAATGCATTTTCGCTCATTACCTTCTTTTTTGCTGCTTGATTTCTACTTCTTGTTGAGAACTCATACTCGTTTGCAGAATTCCATCAGTTTTTTTAAGGAAAAACTCGTCATTACAAGTATGACGCTTGAGAAAAGTCGGTCTCTGTGTGTCTGCCTCTCTGTCGCTGTGCTTTCAACATTCGACCATGTGACCGGACAGATCGACTCGAGAGGAGTAACAAAACAGAAAAAGGGAAATAAGAAGTCTTTTGCTATGCCAAGTTGCCTTCAAGAAAAAAGAGCTTTCTTTGCTTTTCTTCTTTTCCTTGATTTTCTTATCGTTTTTTCTTATGATGCATTCTCGCTAATATTCGCTTCAGTTGCTTTCATATACCCCACTCATTTTTGTAAGTGTATAGATTTGATTGCATATACTTTTTTAACATCTAATTTATATAGCTATTTTGTGAGCGTCAAGAAAAAGAAACCGTAAATACAAACTAATTTCAATATGCCCTATTATTGTAATGATTTGCATAATATGTATGATCAAGACATGCTGACAACGATAAAAAAAACAAACATATAATGCTACATGATCAATAGCTCGTGTCACATTTAAAATGAACGAGATAAAAACGTTTCATTGAAAGTGATTAACCGACGCTTATGGACTGGCAATCAGGTAGCCAAAAGACAGGTCGTTTGGCTATGATTTGTATGTAATCTTCTCTTAGAATAACTAATGATAAAAAAAAAGAAAGCAGCAAGACACCAAGGGAGAGAGAGAGAGAGAGGAAATAGAGAATATTGACCTTGTCGCCACGACAGCAAACAGAATTGACAAAGGAATGTCGATTCCCATAGGGGAATGCTCTTCTCTTAATCCGAATTGGCGGAATAGCAAGAAAAGCAGATCTATCTCGTTCCTTATCGGTCTATTATCATCTTCATGTTTGACTACATATGTTTGCAAAGCGTAAATACGATAAAGATGATCATCTAGACTGTAGCATATGAAAAAAAGAACAAAGAAAGAAAGTATTCCTTATGGATTTATAAGAATACAACAACTTGTCCGACTATCTGTAATCGACGATTCAGAAGCATACTCATGAGGAGATCAATAAATATACGATTACGAGAAGAATAAAATGGCGAACATGCAATCACGATAAGCTAGATTGTTTGATTATTATCTTTCTTTTTATTGAATGGATTTATTTAAAGATTATGAGTAAACATTTAACAGTACTATTTTCGTTGTTGTTGCTATCAAAAAGGTTTTTGTTGATCATTAACACATTCGACATATTGAGCCGGTATACAGCGTTGCTGTTCGACACTAAATCGTTCGCCGAATGGTAATGTATCTTCGGTACATGAATAAGATTCTGAACTACGTTCAGATGTACAACGAAAATATCTACGACAATCACGTAAACGATCTGGATATAAACCATCAGTACGATCTTTACAACTAGGCAAATATGAACATGGATATGCATGAGCTGATGAACGTATTTGATAATCACCTATTGTAAAAGCATAATGAAATAATTTCTCTCTTCACCTAAATAACTTACAAGCATCTTTTGGTTCGAAACGATTTCTACATTTGACTTCAGTATAATTTTTACATTCAAGTGTTGGAATATCAAATAATTGTGGCATCGGACAACTATTAAGAACACGTTCACCTGCTGGATTAGCACGTACAACATAATACCAACCACAATTAGTTTCGTGTGGAATTAAAGATGGACTTTTAAGTGCTACAAAGAAAAAAATAATAACCAATAAAAATATCATCGAGAAATCTATAACCTACTTTCTTCTATTTCATCGTCAGCAGTCTTACGAAGACATTGATTAGCTTCACCATTGAATCGAAAGCCAGAGGGACAATTAAGTAAAAATAATTGTCCTTTAACGCACACATAAAATTGACTTATTTGATATTTATGTGGAAGAAAATAAGGTCTATCACGTTTTTCACATAATGTCGATGCTGGAGGTTCCTGATTGATGATATCTGTCGACGACGAATCATTATCGTCATCAGCATCATCTTTTATTATTGGGCTTTCTGTTGTATCTGATTCATTCATAATTGTTTGATTTGTTATCATATTTTGTTCTTTTATCGTCGTAACAGTAACATTTTCAGCATTGATAAAATTGAATTGAATAGCAATAAGAATCAATAAAACTATAAAAAAAAATTATTCTATGTTTTTTTTCTTCATACGGTGGATGTTTTTCTTTTGTTGCTTACCTTGAATCATAATTGTTTGTCTCATCTTTCGTATACAAAACTAAGTAATGATCAAGCAAGTATTTATATTCGAATGTCTAATAGGATTCAACCACCTCCTTCATTTTCTTTATTTAGTCAAATGCGTCGTTGTACACATGACATTCAACAGGAAAAAACAAAAAAAAGATTCATTCGAATTGGTTAAGGATTAGTGTCGAGTCGTATTCTTCTTATGGATAAACAAACGTAGGCATACATGTATTTCTTATTGATTCAAGAGAAACAGGCACACGTCGTAGTCATATCGTTAAGCTAATAAAATGATCATTATTATTTTGTTAATACAATGAAGATTCTAAAAGATAAACTGTATCAAATTTACATTAGCTTGATATTGTTTTGAAGAACAAGTGTAAACTACTATGTGTATTTGATATACAAATGTCTTCATTAAAATTTCAGAGAAGAATAAATATTCATTTCCGATTTGTTTATCGTATTGCATATTTTTATGTGGTGTCGATAAATAAAAAGTAAATAAGCCATGAGTATTGAGTTGAAATAATGTTCATGTGACATATAAATGCCAATATTGATTCTCTTGCTTAGATTTATGAATGAAGATAAGAGAAATCAATTATTCGTGAGGCAAATACATTAAATATATAATTATGTCGACTAAAATTATATATTTTTTGTTGTTGTTGTTGTTGCTGTCGTTCTATACTAATGAGCAATGCAGAAGGCTCTTCAAAAGAATTTCATCACGCTTTATAGTTTTTCTAGTGCTGTGAAAATCTTCGAACGATCACAGAATATGTTGTAAGAAATTTTTCATTACAACAGAGGAAACGCAGCCATGAATATATTTTCTATTCTATCTCAAAAGATGTACGCAAACTATTGATAAATCTTTCGAGACTAGACCAAAGTATGTCTTTTACAGTAATAATTCATATTATTTAAATGATATTTTTCTGCCTTTCTTAATAAAACACCATACTACTTTCAGCTAGTCCACGCACACATTGCATGTTACTCCCAATGATCTTCTAAAGATAGTGATGGATCTAGATGAGTTTTAAATAAAAATTTCGCAAACGTTAGTAATATCACTGATATAATTATATCATTGGCCAATCGAACAGACAAATACAATTGATGATATATGAATTTGAACAAAAGCTAGAACGTAGCTGTTGATTTCTTTTCCAGTTTTCTATGACACAATGCTAACAGATTTTCTGCATGGTTTGTCAAGAATTCGATAGAGAAAAGATTAGCACTATGCAATGGAATAAACACAATTAGATTGCAACAATCATGACCGGCAACCATTTCTATCAAATACTCGTCATAGTATGATTTTATTGAATGATGATGCATGACTTGTGTGAGTTTCTCTCTCTCTCTCTCTCTCTTCTATGCATAAGTAAGAACATTCACCACACGCAGTAGAATTTTATGCTATTCATTGAATACTGAAAGTCATTTGTCATAGAAAAAAAAACGATAAATTATTTCTTGAATGAATAGCACATAATATTATTTGTTCAATCACGTTCCTTAAAATTATCGAAATGCAAACGAAAAAGAAAAAAAGAAATAAATAACAAAAAATAATCGATCGACAAAAAGAATAGTACAGTTTTATTATTATTATTATTATGATTGTTCAGTTGAAATCATGGGTGCTGAGGAAGGTAACGTTCGTCGTAGAGATACTTTTAATGGATTTATATGGCATACTCGTTGGGTTTGCATTGAGTAATCGGTTGATAACAATTCCAGAGGATCATATATGTTTGCATCTATATTACACGGTGGAACAATTGATGAAGATTCTGTATTCATCATTATTGAGTCATCAACAGCAGAAACGATTGAATAAAGAACCGAAAATATTTCATCATCTTGAAATTCAATCTCGGATATAATTGATGACAAAAGAAATGCTACAATCGATAGATCATCGGGATTATTTTCTTGAATAATAGGAAATTCTAAAACTATTTAATATAAACAAATTCAATGATCACAATAAAAAGATTGCTTTTGATCTTACTACAGTTTTCTTGATTTTTCTCGGCTTCCAATCGTGTTATCGTTTCAAAATAATGATCTCTGACACGATTCTGATTAAATTCAAGTCTTCCTAACGGATTTTTACAAAGCATTGTTGCACATGGACATGGAAATGTTAAGCGATCAACTTGACACGCAATACCATTAAGATGACAATCACATGTTGATGGTTGACAACCACCTGTTTCACGAGTACATGAACATCCACATATTTCACGTGAACGTCTTATTAATGTTAACTCATGTTTTTCAGTTGCATCTATTTTAGCAAGACCAGCTTGTTTTAATAGTGTGCGGCGTTGTCGTGTGGCTATAGGTTGAACAAAATAATAATCATCAACAGGTAGAGGTTCTTCGTCGTTATCATCATCATCATCTTCGTTATCACTGTCAATAGCTAGACAAAAGAAAAGAAAAAAACAATTAAAATCTAAATATTTTATTTAGATGGTTGATTTCAATTCTGTAGGTTTCATTTAATGTATTATCCATTGAATTTAGAACAGCATGTTCTAATCGTATAATAATAGTTGTAAAGAATATTATTGTAACTGATAATATGATTCTTTTTTGTATACTCAAAAAGTGAGTACACTACTAAAATCGGTCAGTGTGTCCGGTCGTCCGTTTACACGATAGCTCTTCACAATTACACTCGATTGAGCTGAAATTTTGTGTACAGAATTGTCTCATCAATATCTAGGTCGAGTTCGAAGATGAGAAAGATCCGTCGAGAAATGGCTGAGTTATCGAAAAAATTGTCATTTTTGATCAGACCATCCCTGAGGGGGAGTACAGGGATTTTTCAAAAAACAAAGCGTTTCTCAGAATTATCCACAACATATATAAATCGACTCAGCTTTCAACGCTGATTTCGAATCTGATACTAGTTTTGAACGAAATCGTAGCTTTCTAACAAAACATCGCCTTAAAACGGTCTCAAAATGCACAAAATCTGCATCCAGAAACCAAAGTACCTAGTTTCTCATGATAATTTCGGTGGTCAGACATTCTAGAATGACTCATATGTCCCGTGTACTTTTTGCAGTACAAAAAACTCTCGGATGAAATTCGAAGTTTCCACATTTCTTCTTCTAACTGAATGTTTTTATTTACTTGATGATGTTGCTGGTGGAAGTAATTTTCTTTCACGTAATATGGATTTATGTAGTGCACGGCGTAGACGTGAAAAATCTGCAACGGAATATTGTTCAACATGCGAGTGTTCATGAACCATACCTGAAATATATTTTTAGAAAGCAAAACAATAATTAAATAAGGCATTTTCAAAAATACTAACCAAGAGTGACTGCTCCCTGACTAGGCACACTTATAAAACCTTGACTACGTGCAAAATAATACACGGTAACATCATCAAAACGAACATTTTTTTTTGTTTTTAATCTTTTTACTTTTGTTTCTTCATTATCATCTAATTCAAAGGTAAAATGATAAATAAACGTTTCTTTCTTTTCGTTATTTCAAGAAAATAATACGAACTATCGATAATTATTGGTGTTGAGTTATTTGTATCATTCGTTTCGTTGTCTTCAAATTTTCTTTTTGTCGATGTAGTATCATTTTCCATTTCGTATGGATACAAATATTAAATATCAAACGATGACTAATTAAGAATTCATTTAAATTTTCTTTATATCTGATATAGATTTAACATACAGTCGAGTTCAGCATTGTCACCAAACGGAGGTGAAATAAAAAAAAAAAAGTAATCTAAAATAAAGAAAAAAGTTTTTTCTTGTTTGAAGTACGAGTAAATTTCAAAGAACACATACATAAGATATGTTAAAAACTCGATGTTCAATTTTAATGTTGAGATAGAATAAGTACACGAAGAGCAATGAGAATATATTCTTCACATGCAATGTCTCGAAAAAAGAATTTACAGTTGAATTATCTTAGAGTTTATTCAGTACACTCGTAAGAAACAAAACAAAAAACTAACAAATTACAATATATTTTTGTTGTTACTATAAGCATAAAAAAAGATATATAAGAGATTTATTTTAATTCATGAGGACTATGTCAGAAGTGATTAATCAGTTTTAAGTCTATGCTATGGATATTATTCAAATTCTAATGAGTTTGAGTATTCGGAAATGAATTTCAACTTATCATTGTCGACATTAGAATAATATGTTGACGAGAACAGTCAACCGTGAATATGTTCGTTTCCTGAAGAACATTGAATCTAGATGTTTATATCAGCGTTTTTATTTTACTATGGTTACATTTGAGGGTCGTTCTATGCTAATTCTATAATTTGAAAATCAGTTTTTGACGGCATCCCTCAGGAGAGAACTTCTCAATTGTATTGAGAAAATGCAATGCACCAGTAATAATGAGATAGATTTTTTTCAGGGTATCGTTAATCCATTAGAGTCTAGATGACATTCATAGCTCCAGCTTTAAAATGATTAATCAGTAGAGCGACTTCCTTACTCGATAACAATAGATTACTCAAAATAGTTCGTATAAATATTGTAAACAATTAGAGCAGTTATTGCTAAAATAGCAACAATGAATAGAAGATATTCTTGCGGTTTCAATTGAACTGAACGTGGACGTTCGTGTTCAGCTCGTTGTCGCAAAGGTGGATAGAGTTTATCATATGTTGTATATTGTTTTGTATTCGATGATGATTTTTCATTCGATACTAAACCATATGTTTCAAGAATTGATTTATGACGTAACCTAGAGATTTCACAAGACTATGAGTTAACATGTACTGAAATCAAGAATAGTACAAGATGTGTGCGGTTCAGTGAAACAAACAAAGCAGGGTGAAATTTCGGGCAAACTGCATGCATGACTAAAACATATCTTTCACGAGACATTACTACACTAAACTCACATGTTGGCACAATCTTTTTTAAGAAGACCACGAAGAAAATTGCGATCTAAAATAGGAATAAAGGGATACAGTTGACTACTTGCTCATTTTTCTACTTCATGTTGTCTATCACTCTGGTATCCTTCGGAGTCATTATAGATAATCATGAAAAATGAAAAGAAAGAAAAAGTGATATTTATTGTTGAAAATGAATATGGCATAAACACACGCAAACGCACAATGTTTAAGTTTTCGGGATTAATTATTCTTTTTTTTCATAATGTTTAGTTAAGTGAATAATCATGAATAATAGAAAAGCGCGTACTTTGTACATTCGTAACTACAATAGAGAAAACAAACGCTTATTTATAATAGCTAGAAAATGAAATATACATTGAAAGGATATGAAACTTGATTAGAAGAAAAGAAAACCGAGAAAAAAATGGAGTCTTTTTACATTATAATACACGATAAAATTTGTAATTTCTAATGACGATGAAAAAACCAATCAGCATCATCATTTTCAATTGTTAATAATTCGATAACCTTAGCTAAATCATTAGCATTTGCATTAAGTAAACGTTGATTTTTAGCCCGATTAGCAAAACCCATCTCAATTAATTTTTTCATTGGATCAGATGACGAACTTGAGTTAATACTCGTTGAAGTTTCATTACTAAGTACCGACAGCCCATGATTATTTACTTGATTTGGATTGAACGAATTGAACAACGTTGGTTTTTCTTGTTCTCGATCAGGAGGAGATACTGATACTACTGGCTAAAATAAAAAAACGAATATATATATATATATATATATATGTTGTAGGACAGATTGAAATTCAGTTCAGATTAAAATAACTTCGATTTCAACAAAGAAAAATTTTAAACTGAACTAGTTCAGATCAAAATTATTTTAATCTTGACTGGATTTTAATCTATCCTACGACATATATATATATGTTGTGGTCAAAATTCAAATCCAGTCAAATTTTAAATTTGCCCGGGCAAAATTCAAATTAGAAATGTGTCCAACAAAATCCCAGTCAAAATTCTAATTTCGATTTTCACCAAAAAAATTCTAATTTTAATTTTGACTAAAAAATTCTAATTTCCAGGGTGTGTGGGTGCATGTGTGGGGTTGGGTGTGAACCTCCCCATCAACACTCGCACCCGTACCAGCAACCACACCCCACCCTCACACTCACACCCCTGGAAATTAGAATTTTTTAGTCAAAATTAAAATTAGAAATTTTTGATGAAAATTGAAATTAGAATTTTTTTAGTAAAAATCGAAATTAAAATTTGAATTTCTACTAGTATGACTTAAAATCACCAAATTATTTGAATTTCGACTAGTAGAGAATTAAATTTGAATTTCTCCTATAGTAGAGACTGAAATCCACGTTTTACATTAATGATTTGTACATTGAATAAAGGAAAGAAAAAGGATTTAATTGTTTTATCTAAGATACACGTATCAGTATCGAAAAAATCGAAAAANAACATATCGAAAATTTAAGTGAGAAATTTCGCTGTAAGTTTGTTATCACGAAAGTGGTTTATAACGACATCGTGTTGGTACTGAAAGATGGTTCCGGTGAAGCCCAGTTTAAATTTTGGGTTTTCAAGCACTTTAAATTGGTGACTATTGGAGAATTACAATTTGTGTTTCGATACTGATACGCGTATCTTAGATAAAACAATTAAATCCTTTTTCTTTCCTTTATTCTATGTACAAATCATTAATGTAAAACGTGGATTTCAATCTCTACTATAGTAGAAATTAAAATTTCAATTTCTACTAGTAGCATTTTAATTTCTCCTGCAATATATATATATATATGTTTTTGAATCAATTAAATAATTTTTTCTTTTTATTACTTCTTCATAGGCTTGTAATGTATGAAAAATAGCAATCGCTGTTGAACTTGCTTGTTTAGCAGCGCTAAATACATTTGTAACTACCGTATCAACGAAATCAAATCGTTGACTAAAATAAAATACTAGGAGTCAATAATGAAGTATTGAAGGCTGTACATACTTTGATCGTGTCGATTGATTTTCTTCATTATTATTTAAACCAATAGGCGGCGTAAGTGATGACGAGTTTTCTGTTGATGGTGTTGAATCGATTACGGGTGTTGGATTTTCGATAGATTGTTCATCTTTTTCAGATGCAACTATTGGTGAGTTCATTAGACTCGAAAGGTTTTCTGTATCACTAGAAAATGAACTTCGAAGGTCGTCAACTAAGAAGAAACAAAATCAAAACTTGGTCAAGCAAAAAATTCAAATATTTTATCTTACTATCGATGGTATTGAAATATGTTGATAGCAATTCTGCAGAATCATTGCTTTGTGAAAAAGAGTTCGACTAAAATACGAACATAAATTGAAACATACAACACGACATTGTTTTTGATCATAGAGCAATCGTTGTAATTTATCAATTTTCAACATTGCTTTTTCATTGACTTTTTGTTCAATCCTATTCACACCCAAATGACTTTTATTCCTGCTGAAAAAATTTCACACCAGTTTGTATAGTCTTCGCTAATTTAGTCTTTACTAGTACAGACTATTATCCTCTGCAAACAATTTTATGTAGCTGAATCATATAAACTTACATGACTTGAGTTATGAGTTGATGTTTTCATGTCAATATGAAATGGTTTCGATAAATCAAAACAAGCTGGTAATGGTACTTGAACATAATCCAATTCATTCAATGAGATTGAATGCGTTATTGTTTCTTTAAATAGAAAAAAATTGAATGTAAATCTGATATTTTACGTTTAATTTCAATTACTTACCGAAATCATGTTCACTTATTGACCACGGACTAACTTCAATTGAACACCAAATCATAGGACCAAATGTTTGTTGACGATATGCAAGAATCCATTTACTTTCATATGTACCTGGTTCACTTGCACACATATAATCAACAGTAATGACAGCTCGCGTATGTGGTGCTGTTGTTGGAACAACGGGTTGTTGAAGAACTTGAATGCCATCGGTTAAATTAATCAATTGAATGTCACTACTGTCCCATGGCATTGAACCATCATTGAGAAGAATCCAACCTTTACGAAATACTTGTCCTGGTTTCATGGCTGTACCATCAGGTGTATTTTCATCAGCAATAAATCGTGCAGAAAATGGACTAAAATTTAAAAGCAAAAATAAAAGAATTAAATTTCTTACTCAATTGGGATTTCTTTGTCTTACCGAAGTAATTTAATTTTTTCTTCAATTCTTAATAGTTCACGCATGTTACCATTACTTGTAGCTAGTTGAAGATTATCATAAAGTGTAGCAATTTTCAATCTCATCGGTGCAAAATAACGAAGAATCTCTTCAGGATTCGATCTAATATAAAATAGCAAACAAATTATTTTAAAACAGAAATAAAATTTTTATATACCGATCATAAGTTGTATTCGATGTAATTGCTATTGTATTTGAACGTTTTGGTTCTTTTTTAACTGCATGACCAGCACTCATTGATGATAGTGTTGAACGATGTTGATCACGATGATGTTTTCGCTTAAGTGAACGTTTCTCCGTTGAACTTAATATATCCTAGAAGAAAAATCGATTAGAACTGATCTTAATTTCGCTGTCAAACGTACATCAATACAATCTATGACATTGTTACGAGTAAATGATGGTGACGATAATTGTTCATCTGTTCTTTGTTTTTTAATAATCTTTGAATAGAAAAACTAATTAATAAGCAGCGCAAAAAACAACAAATTACTTTTCGTTCGGCATCATTAGTATTAATCGTCATTAATCGAACATTTTCAGCAAGAGTTTCATAACACTCTTTATGTTTAGATTTTCTTGGTGTAGATTCTGATGTCTATTTAAACAATGAAAAAAAGGTAGATTTATCCTATTGGTATATTCTATTATTAGGTTTTTCACTTTCGTGACAGAATAACCGGGATTTTCTTTAGATGAAATTTTGATCCGTATGCGAAAAAAAAAGCGTAGACTTATATCTGATTGTGATAAATAATCAGTGTGGATTTTCATTTTGACGATCTAAACACTCTTTAGTTCATGCCTGAGGTTGTATGTGAGAAGCTAAGTATGATATTATCAAATAAAATTGAATAATCATCTGACTTAGTACTTAATCAAGGATCTATTTGTAATCCCTATGACTTCTAGCATACTGTATTGTATAGATATTAAAATAAATATAAGACGCGAAGCAGATGATGTGTAAATTTAATTAGAAATTCCTATGTTTGATGAACAGTGAACGGTTCTCTAAATATAGAATTTTTAATTTTATAATTCAATATAAAAGTACGTTATAGAACTGAGAGAAAATCAAAAGAGTGCTCTTTAATGAGCTTTTGAACTGGATTATGATCGTCGTGTCGAACACTGGCTTCACTAATATAGAGAAAAAAAAGTTTCGTCTCATTATGTCAGTTGATAAGAATTTCGTGTAATTCGAAATCCAAAAGAAAATCCGTTGATCATAGTGATACAAAGAATATTAGCTTTACTTCAATTTAAATTCTACTCCAAAAATTGACACGAATCGATGAGCTTCTAAGATACATGCAGAGAAGATTTTCTCTCAACCTTTTGCTCATCTTATCAAGTGAAGTGGTTGCCGAAGCAACACTTGTCTGAAATTCCCACAGATGATTTTTTTTAGTTTGATATGTATTCAGTATTTACCTCAATAAGTGGTGTTGTTTCTGAGCCACTATCGACGAATTCTGATGATGTTTCATTTGCATTTGAATTGTACGGTAATGTACGTAATTTAGTAATTTCATCTTTGAATTCATATTTCGAGCAAATTTCAAGTAATGTCTCGTATAATTCCTTTAACTAGAAAGACAATTTTTTAACTTATAATTAAATTTTTATCGTCTCTTTTTACTTCATCAGAAATTGGTTGTGTTTGAAGATATTGAACAGTTTGACGAATGCATCGAGTAAAAATTAAATGAAAACGATGAGCATTTATACACAGATGACATTTGGAAAATATTTTAAGTAATGCACAATATTCCTAAAATAAAATTTATTAAAACGATCAAACTACATATTCTAACAAACCATAGCAGCTGTTTTTGAATTCGAAGAATCGATATATTCGAATTGTAAACGAATATTTTGTAAACCATTTTGTGCAATAAACTGTAATAAAATAGTTTCAATTTATTTTATGCAGTTGTAACTTTTTTTTTCCAAAACTTACACGTTGAAGAATTGATCTAAGCCAACCGAATGTTTCATTATTCGAAGTCTCTCGTAGAAAATCGGTCTCTTCTAATGTATATACACGTCGATTTGGTAATGGTTCATTTTTATGTTTTTGAGAAAATGTTGTAGTTGTATCAAATGTCTAAACGATTATTTGAAAGAAGATTCATAGAAGTACAAAACAAAAAACATTTATACTAACTAAAGCAAGTGTATTTAGTAATTTAATTGGTACGGGTGGATAACGAAGACGAATACCCATTAAATCAATGAATAATTCCGTCATTTCGAATATTCCAAATTGAATTTCACGTGGCCATGAAAATACTGATTTCGTAGTTTGTAACTAGAATTCAATACAAATTAATGCAAGATAAATAATTCACTCTTATTTACTTTATAAAATGCTTCTGGTACAATGTCTTCAATGAATTTTTTGCAATCAGGATTATCTTCAGGTTTACCTTTAGAGAATGTCGATATATATATATATATATATTTATTTATTTATTTGTTCTATAATTTCAAAATACCTTCTTGAGCTATCTTGATGGCTGCTATGAGGCAAACACCTAATGCTTCGTCCTGTTTGACTGGAATGTACCATTTTTCAGCAAGTACTTTATCTTGAAGTATTAGTAATTTATCAACGGGAAAAGATTTTTTCTCAATAGGTTTTTCAATATGATATATTCCATTGAATACATGTTTATCATCAATATAGATAACAAGTGTTAACGATTTAATGCCATGCTCTTGAGCATACTAAAAAACAATTTCATTAATATTCTTGATATTCGAAAAAAGCTCAAATCTATTTACTTTAACACTTAAATCGAATTCATCTTGAGTTTGAAGACAAATTTCTTCTTGTTCTTCATCAATTAAACATATTTTCATTTTATTATTCGAATCCCGACATAAAAATTGGGTCTAAAACGCGATAGATTATAATTACACAATAACCATGAAAATTAACTTACATATTGAACCAATCCTTTCCAATCGATCACTTCAACAGGAGATTGCTTATCGTGGTCGACTTGATCCGAAGACATTTTTAATTTTAATAAAAGAAATTGAATTAAAGCGAATATCTAAAAATGTTCGCGAGTTTATACGACGGAAATGAAGTAAAAGCAAACGCAGTTAAAAATGAGTAATGCTCTTACAAAAGCACGCGCCGACAAAATGAATACCCGAATGTGCGAGTAGAAAAATATATACCCATTCGAGAAAGAAGGGAAAGAAATTGAAGAGAGCATATGAAATGAGTGAGAGGAAAAGAAAGAAACTCACAAATACGAGCGCTACAATCGATTCTTACATCATATAGGATTTTCAGACGAGAGAAAGCAAAAACAAAACATGCAGAAAATTGCCGAAACATCCAGTTGCTGTTTTTTTTTGTTCGAATCGATTAAATGATGAAAACACATTTTTTTCAACTCAGAAAGAAAAAAAGTTGTTTTCTGCGGGTCATATGACTATGAGTTTATTCATCGTGAACAAATGGACTTTTTGTTCACTACACTCCATCTATTGTTTACTATGTATCGATGCGTTATGAATTAAAATATAATATTTGTTACTTTTCGTTTGATATATTCAAAATTAAAATAATCTAAAAAGGAAAAACATTTTCAACTTTTTAGAAAAAAGTGCTAATAATTTTTCGTAAGCTTGATGTTATGCATTTTTGTTTTTGTTTTGTAATTCTTATTCTCATCATAAGACACGAATAATCACAATAAACAACGAATTAAAACAAAAAGAAAATAACACTAGACGTGTCGCTGCTATGTGATTGATTTTGAAGTTGTCTAGAACTTTTGAAATTGTTTTTTCGAACCAGATGCTTTGGCAACCTTGAGTACATTAAAGCGAACTGTTTTGCACAACGGACGACATTCACCAATGGTAACAACATCACCAATTTGAACATCACTAAAAATAATACTCATAGAAAAAAAGTTTCAATAGAATAACATTTGCATACCGGAAACATGGACTTAAATGTACTGACATGTTCTTGTGTCGTTTTTCAAAACGATTATATTTGCGTACATAATGTAAATAATCTCGACGGATAACAATTGTTCGTGTCATTTTAAGTTTTAAAACAGTACCAGTAAGAATACGGCCACGGATGCTAACATTGCCTGTAAATGGGCATTTTTTGTCGATGTATGTACCTTCAATAGCCTACATGAGAGAAAAACGATAGTGGATTATAGATGATTTTCTTTATTTATTTACTTCTCGTGGTGTCTTGACACCTAAACCGACATTACGTGTATAACGCTCGGCACGGCCTGTTTTACTGGCTTTAGCTGTGCTTTGTTTTTTATTTAAAAAGATTGTTGGTTGTTTTTGAAATGAACGTTCCTAAAAGCGAAAATTAAAATAGAACTGGAAAGAATTTTTTTTTTATATCAATCGTACGTGTTCCATTATTGGTCGAATATGATGGAAAACAACGACGGGAAAGGTCTGAAAAAAAGGAGAACATAAGCTTTTTTAATCAAAATTCACAATTGATTATTGATGATAACGATCATCTGACTAACTCAATGATGGTTTTCAGGTATAGTCCGTTTTGACCCAACCAATCGGCGGCCATGAAGTACTTGATAAAACCTTCGTGCGCAATTAGGAAAAAAACACGAAGAACAATAATTATTTTTCTATTCATGAAACAATTAAAAATATATGCGTTTTTATTCAGATAATCTGAAAACAAAAGCGGCATCCATGAAGTAATTCTGAGTCACTAGATGTCACTCTCATTCACCTACATGAGAGGGAAGTATGTATACATTATATATCACTATTTTTGAAGAAAGAAATGAATTCAAACAGTGCTTTGTATGTTAATTTGTCAGTCCTTTCGAGGGGCTCTTGCGCAAAAACTACGCGTGTGGCAAGGTAGAGTAACAAGTAGGCATTTATCTCTCGAGATAACAATGTCAAACAAATGGAAGCAACTATATTTAACTCTGCTACCATGTATATAATTAACTACTTAAAAGTATGAAAATCTATGAACACAATCGCAGTAGTAGCAAAATTAAATAAAAAACAATACAATGAAGTTACTCTCATCGTAAAAAAACGGAATTTATTAAAATATGTTTCTGTTTATGAATCACCACCTACTGTTAACGCACTTCGACAATGAAAGTTGTTAGACACAATAAATTTTACTCAGATAGAAAGAATGATAAACAACACTTATCTTAGATTGAATCATATTACGTATAAAAATTATACTATATAAATCTCGTCGATATACACGTTATTACTTTTAAGATGAAAGATACTATACTAACCTATATCTATCACATTATATGATAGAAGAGATGCTGTTTTGATACCATGTGGATTTTTTTATGTGTCTAGCTTACCTGTACTGAAGGTGACACAGTACAAAACTAACTAACAATATTTTTCTTTTTGCCTTGAGATCTAATTTTCTCACTAGCGTGGAATTCCATCAAGTTTGAAAAAATCGATGTATAATATCTATTATCCGTTCCAGAAGTCAAGGCAGTCGGTTGTTTTTTGAATAACGTTTGATAGGAATAAGATAGAGACCTGTGGTTTTCACTGTTTGATAGCCAAGACTCAGACGCATATGTTCATAAGCAAAATAGTTTCTAAGGAAAAATTTAAAGACCGGTTTTTCAGAGGATCTTTGGAAAACCACTCTGGATTTCTGGTCACTATTATAGAAGTCTATAGATTTTCTTATATATTCGGAATCAGCATTAAAACTGAGCCGACCAATGCATATTTCGAATCTTTCACGAACTTTTATTTTCGTCGAGAAATTCACCCCTATGCTCTCGCTCAGGGGTCGGTCAAAAAGTGAACTCCATCAAAATTCCATTTGGACAGTAGGAAGCAGGTTCCAAGTTTGTAGAATGCTGTTAGAAACCAAAATGGTAAATGAATAATCAACAAAAACAGTATTTTGATGGAATTTACTTTTTGACCGACCCCTGAGCGAGAGCATAGGGGTGAATTTCTCGACGAAAATAAAAGTTCGTAAAAGATTTGAAATATGTATTGGTCGGCTCAGTTTTAATGCTGATTTCGGATATATAAGAAAATCTATAGACTTCTATAATAGTGACCAGAAATCCAGAGTGGTTTTCCAAAGATCCTCTGAAAAACCGGTCTCCGAATTTTTCCTTAGAGACGATTTTGTTTATGAACATATGCGTCTGAGTCTTGGCTATCAAACAGTGAAAACCACAGGTCTCTATCTTATTCCTATCAAACGTTATTCAAAAAACAACCGACTGCCTTGACTTCTGGAACGGATAATAGTAAGAGTAATTATTATCTGTAGACTTTTCTATGAGTTCTAATCATAATATTATTAATAGCAACAAATAAGATCTCTTTTGAAAGTAATCTTGTCTTTATGAAAAAAAGACATATAGAGCAACAATAAAAATCTTCTATAATGTTGAAAAATAATTCTCTTCAGCTCAGCGGGACCAAAACAAGATACTCTCACTGCGCATAAAACTATGCAAATTTTAATTGAAATATTTTCAAGTTTATCGAACACAATACAGTTCGATCATATGGAAAAATCAAATCTGTGTTTCAATATTATTGGTTTGATCATCATGTGCGATTTTTATGTTCGTTCGTAAAAATGCTCTGAAGAATTGTTTAGCTTTTATATCATTTAATAAGTATTGTCCAGCTGGAAATATATTACAGTTTCGATCTAATCGATGTGGTATAAAGAAACCTTTCTTATTTTGATTATCATCATTTTCGAAAGGTAATTGAAGTTGTTCAACACTATCAATATGTTCGGATGTACATGCTAATAATAATTCACGTATAATAGTACGAACACGTGCGAATACTTGTAGATCATCTCTTGTAAGTTTTAATGTTTCATCAATAATATCATTTGTGGACACATAGCGACGAATTGAAAAATTTTGCAGTGGTTGTTGAAGAGAAATCAATAAAGGATTTTCCTTGGAACATATGAGTGATCTTGGACACCAACGAAGCGTACCAAATGGTAGTAAAACTTCATTTTCTTGCGATAAATGTAGACATGGAAGAAGTGTTATATGACATGTAACTTTATCCGGTGCCACAGGCATAATTAAATCAAAATAGATTAAATGTTCAAAAAAATTTAAACGTATTAAATCAGGAGATATAGTATGAAGTATTTCAAAAAATATATCGCGCATACCACGTCCGTTGAAATAACAAGATTTTTTCTTATCAACATTTGATATTAAAAGACGAGCTTGTTCAGCACGAGACCAACGCGTGGGACTGCCGACATATTTTATTTTACAACAAATTGACGATCGATCACGTTCAATTTTAATTTTACCTGCATTTTTCCATACAAGATAAAAATCAAAATAAAATTCTTTGTTGTCATTTATGAAATAAGATAATAGATCCGATGAAGCTGGTGCAAGTAAATCAAAATTAAATGCAGAATTAAATTTAGATATACGTTCAACTAATTCCTGTAGACAACGTTCGACTTTGGGAGATAATAAGCGATGACGTTCGAGATAGTTTTGTTGTCGTTGTTCGTCTTGTGTTAAATTTGATACGGACTCGCTTATTTTACGTAGAGTTTGTCCTCTATTGGCTGTGACTCCTAGACTACTCGTAGCAGTCATTGTTGGCGGACGTTGAGCCATTTGTTTTCTAATAAATAATACAATGCTACAAAAGGAAAAGAAGAAAAGTAAGAGGACTCACTGATTTAAATCAACAAAATTTCTTTTTGTTCTGTTTGTATGTAAACAGAAAAGAAAGAGGAGAAATATTCAAAAAATACTTGACACAAGATTGTTTTCTGCAAAAAAATGTTTTTTTATATTTCATTAAAAATAAGACTGTCATCCGCTTATTAATATTTTTCAATTTTTCGACAACAAATAGAAAAATACAATTACGATGAATATGTAAAACTTTTGTCACCGTCTTTTAAACAGAATTGTCAAAGTTGTTGATTTGTTTTTCGGTTTTGTTTTCTTGGAAGTTTTTATGTTGATAGAAATACGAATGAATTGTAGATGTTTTCAACTTACTACCTTTGGCAACACTCGAACCCTAAGTAAATTAGTAATTCGAGATAAAATATTTAACGATATGACAAAGAATGCCATGAAAGTTGTGTTGATTTTGTTTTTATTCTTTTGTCTACGATAGATAAATAAAGTGAAATTACATTCGTATTAATTCCGCTGAATTCGAAGGTAAACTTATACTGCGGCAATAACATAATACAGACCACCCTGATGATTATTGAAAACAGCCAAGCTAGCATCTTTAAAATAGGCAATATCTTATTCATATGTTCAATTTAATATCTTTGTCAATGGATAGGAGAGCATACTTACGGTGAAAAATAAAATTGGTTAAAAACATGGTATTATCGACGATCAATGAGAAAGAAAAAATATATATCGTATCGAACTTTTTTGTAGTACACAGGTTGATTAGAATACGTCAAGATCATAATATTTGATTTCGAACGAATATTTCTTAAAACTAGTTTTTTTATTCAACTATTTCTAGAGTAGCCAGGCTATTTTCATGTAGTTCCATAGTATTTTTTTAAAGTTTCATAATTGTCATTGTATAAGCAATAAAATATCATAAAACTCGGTAGCATTTTATCTTTTTAACTAAGAAATAAAATATGAAATCTGAGTATAAACTTTTCTTATTTATCAGTAATTACACTTGAAAACGAACGACGAATGAAATTGATTGTCACTGACTACTGCCCAATATTGAACGATCTCAATGGCTTTTCATCGCGAAGAAAAAAAATATTGCTTTGCAAAATCTATTCGAAATTAACTGTTTTCTTATTTGTATTGACGTATGTGATAGCTTCTACCCTGAATACCTAAATTTTGATGTCTAATCGATTTCAACAAAATTCTTCGTTGAAAAATACTCCAATCAAATACAAAAATAAGTAAGATAAGATAATTAAACTGTAGCAATATCTGAAAATTAACTTACGAATCATCAGAGAAAATTAAAAAAAGAGCTAACCAAAACAGACATTCTGATTGATATCATAGTTTTTCATCTGATTGAACAAACTGTTTCTTGTCACAATAGATAAATAGTATAGTATCACCTTCTCAGAATGTATTACCACTTGTTATTCATACCATTGGATGCATAGTCCTTTTGACAGTCATCATCAGTTGCTGCACATCTGTATAGAGACTAGTATACCTTCTAGATAGTTCTTATTAATGCGGTGCGAAGCACAGCATTCATGTAGTCGTCGCGAGTTTTTTTTTAATGCGGTGCGAAGCACAGCATTCATGTAGTNCATCAATAGTTGTTAACCAATAGTCTATTGCTTTACATCTGATTCAAGATAATGATTCATGAAAATAATTAATCGTTCAATGAAAAAAATCGTTAGAAAACCGGTTGCTACATTTTCAGAATAGTCTCCTGCACGGGTGCAACTTTTCATACCCGGAGCCGACCCGACTGATTTCTCCCACACCCGGAACCGACTGGACCCGGCGGCCTTACGCCCGGACCCGAACCGGACCCGGACAGCTATAACCGGTACCCGACCGGCACCCGACCGGATTATGGTCAAAATTTTTCTAATAGTTTATTAGTGAGATGATCTCAATGAGATAAATAATCGATAATAAAAGATCAATAAAATTAATAAATAATACATAACATCAAAAACTATGTTTTCGTTGTTCCACTAAGATCTAGAAGATAAAATAGAAGTGAATTTAAATGAGAAATTGTAGAGAAATTAATACTTATAATCAATAATAGATAACATTAAAAACTACATTTTTGTGGTAGAAAAGATGATGAAGAGCTGAGCTAGGACAAAAAGTAAGAATTAATGAGCACGTAGAAGAATGTGAGAATGGATACTTACGATTGTTCATGTAAATGTGAGGCGGTAATAGATCAGTTATATAAAGCAGCTATATAGCACACTCAGCGAATTTTCTTTAACTTATAAGTAGAGCCATGATGTTTGTGGGTTAGATTAGGTGACTCGTCGTAACTGTTGAATATATTAGTGAATAATAACCCAATTAGATTCACATCCCTGTGACTGAAATCGACGATGATATCTGAAAATTTCATGTTTCTTCTTGATGTCACTAGTTGACCGGTCGGGTGTCGGTTTTTTGAAAATTTCTCAGCCCGACCCGACTTTTTTTTTCAGACTCGGCACCCGGCCCGACCCGGAGCTTTTCACCCGGACCCAGGCACCGGGTCGGGTCGGGTGCCGGTTACCCGGCCCGGCTGCAGTACACTACTTTCGAATATTCGGCTCGTGTGCTTCGCACTGCATTTTGTAGTCGAGTGAAACTCGAATGCTATCTAGTTTCGTGTATGCTTTATTAATCAATTAGAAAAAACACTGACCGTATCCTCGATAGGTTTTAACTATTTCAATGATGTGCCCACCATCTACTAAGAAAAAAAAGTTAAATCGCTCAGCCAACTCGCCGGCTTTTGCATGCCGAAAATAAGCCACTCGATTTTGTTCGAAGAAGTTCATCGTTTCATTCTTGAGATTCGGATCAATCCTTAGTGGCGTTTGTACTTCTCCGGCTCCTTCACTATCATTCAATGATAATCCTACTGGAAAGACTGGTAGTGGCACTTTATCCCATCCTGGTCGACCCGATGCGACATAACCACCCCCAGCACATGTCACCCATTCACCTTCATCTGATATACGTACAATGGGTAAAGCAAAATAACACGATGGTACAAATGCAGAATGAAAGTGGTCGATCATCGCTAGATTTTGCTGGTAGTGATCAAACAGATGAGGCTGAAAGAATCCGGAGCCGATGGTAATTTCGGTTAGAACAGTAGTTTCTTCAAGAGCCGCCATTAGACTGCCGGTACCACCTCCATTTAATAGATTTAAGCCATATTTTGAACAGAGTTGCTTCATTTCTCGTCGAAGTTGTTGAATCTGAGACATCGACATACGTTTAACGTAACGAATCAATGGATTCAACCAGAAATGATTAGGATTTGTGTCACCTATGCCAGCAATATGACTTTCATAGACCATGAGACCTTCTAAGTGAAGATATGGTAGTTGTTGAATGAATTCAATCATTTCAATGAGTTGAGCAATAGTTCGTATTGGACTACGGCGTGCACCGATATGAATGCGCCCACCTAAGGCTCTGAACGAGACATCAAACTCTAAGATAACTGGAAATGGTCGACTGATTCCTTTCATGTAATCATTCAATTCATTGATCGATTTTGGATGATCAACAACAATACTGACTATTTTATTTTGATGATCATGTAAATCTCTCAAAATCCTATACTCCGATAGCTGTTGTGAGGGATACGCGATCAATAAATCATCGAATCCTAAACTGGATAAAAATTGAGCTTCTCCCACAGCATAGCACATCAATCCTTTGAATGGTAGACCGGAGGATAGAATACGTTGCAATAAGTAAGGTACACGCAATGATTTTGAGGCAATGCGAATTGTTGTTTCGGGATGTGAAGACATCTGATAACGCAGCAGAGCGATATTTCTATCGAAGGAATTCAAATCCACTAATACAGCCGGTAAACTGTGAGTATCGTCTTTCGATAGAAGTATTCGACTGAATTCTTCGAAGACTTTTGAGTCAATCGTCGGCGAATTTGAATGTGAACGAGAAAAGGCTAATTTCAATGATATATAATTTACAAACAGACCTATCGTCACAAAGAAAAACATGATGAGTACGTAGAAAACCTCAAGTTGTCCCGCCACAGAAATTGCAGCTATTTTCTTTTTGTTGTCGAATGACAAGATTCTTTTAGCCAGATAGAGAGATCTGCTTATCAAAAACAAGCAAAGATAAAATTTGTTACAATATGCGTTGCTATATAATTGCATAAGATCAACAATGACAGCCTATCTTATCCACATAAAAATTGTAGAAAAACAAAAACTATAATTGCAACCAGTTTATACAAATTAACTTCTCTGAAGCAGAGGAATATGATGGTATTGTGTCATATGTTCCATGAAAATCAACTCGATTATTTATTCTCGATAAACTATTTTAATCTTTGCTATTATGAAAAATCGGTCATTTTAGTAAAACAAAATTAAACAGCAGATTTACACCTGCTGAAATGTTCAAGATGAGGAAATAATAATAATAAAATAATATAAATCTGCTTCATTTATTGATGAAAAACTGGCTTTTATTTGGATGAAAATAATATAAAATAGAAATATAAGAAAAAAACATATATGCAAAATGACACTTGAAATTATGTCTACGAACAATATGTAGAAATATGTACACTGAAGAGGAGAAGTGTTGTGACGGTTGGTTTAGACTCCACTGTAGGTTTTTGTTTCTTCATTATTTGCTGTTTATTAAATGCAAATTTTCTTAAGTTCTTTCATGAAAAATTTTCTTTTTTTCAATCAGTCAGTTTTTTCAACGAAAAATCTTCCATAGAAATCAATGTTTATATTTCTACTTGTAGACCCGATCAAGTCGAGAAGCTGTAGGTGATGCTTTATCAGTTGGTCAGACGATTTTCAGCATAATGAAATCGATTTCAACAGTTGTCATTGCTGTAACAATCGCGTCAGTTGCATTGACAGTTGTTAATGTAGCATTCTTAATTGCAAATTGGGTATCTGATCATCCAACTATTGAGGTACTCAATAATGTCATTAAACAATTGAAGAAAGAACTTGAACGCTTCAATGATATAAATTCGACAACAGATACATTTAAAGAAAAAGCTTATCCATCAACAGTTGATGATTTTCAAATTATTAGTTCGAGTACTATATTTAATGATGTTTTAATGGCTTTACTTAATAATAGTGTTATAGAATCTATAGAAATATTAAGAAAATATGATACTGGTGGCCATTTAAAAATAATTATAGTTCAAAGCAATTAGCTGAATCATTAAGGCCACCCCCCCCCCGCCTCAAAAAGAGTCGATTTTCGCCAAAAAAATGAAAATTGAGATAACACTATGAGGTGATAGCCCATGTTCTGCTCTTTCAGAATCACTATAGTTTTTTTTTCCAAAGACCATTTTTTGACCGAAATTTTTAGTGATCTTTGAGAGGTCCTCTATGTCAACAACGATATTTTTCGAAAAAAGGGTGTGGGTGAGGATGACATACATGAGTGACAACAACACTAACACACCCATCCTTTTTCATCTTACACTCTATCATATCCTTAGAGTTTGAGGTTCAAGGAAAAGTCAACATGAAGTTTTTCTTCATTATGTTTCAGCATATTTTATTGATTTTCAACGAGAATCAAACAATGAATTAAAATGATGACATCACTCTGTACAACTGTTTTTGTCCAAAAAGACGTCAGAAATGTATATTAAGTTCTGCTCTATAAAATTTTTGTTTATGTGAACTATACCCTACTTTTACCCTATATATTTTGTTTTCGTAACCTTACTCTGCCCTGCCCTACGAGCTTTGTGCCCTAGCTCTACCCTGCCCTGTCCTACGAGCGTCGGATTTTAGATTTAAGTAGTTGTACACATGGAATCTCTCATTTAGTCGTGTAGCACATGAACTTGAACTGGTTTGATTATTTTTTTCCTGTTGCATTGAAAGTATGAAGATGAATCTTATGGAAAAAACAGCCACGGTTACAGGTGGCACGATAATGGAATTCATATCTTTTTAACTTTTACTGAAATTTATAATGAAAATCATTTTGTCGTGCATAAATAAATTGAAGTGTTGTTGTTACTTTCAAAATTTGATTCTATCGAAGATAGGAAAAACACACATAAACCCCAGGAGAATCATTCCGACAGTAGGATTCTATCGGATTCCGACAAGGGTCAGACAGTGAATATCCCGAATATCATGTGTTTTTCAATAAAACCGACGAAATCTTATGGGCTTCCTGGACACGGGCCTACTGTCGGATCCTTGGTATTGGATCCAATCGGATCTGATGTCGGATTTTAACGGAATCCAACTCTATCGAATCACCCTTGCGCTCTGATGGGTCAACATCCTTATTTGATCGTGAATAAGAAAATGATTTTTTCCGTCGGAACTAGCAATAGGTTCGTGTCCAGGAATCTTATCGGATTCTGCCGAGGAGTCGGATCCCACAGGTTTCGATAAGATCCGTTGTCGGATTCATTCACCTGGGACGTAGAATCGTTGAATTCAATGATCATCATATTAAGTTATATCTTGTTCAATAGATATAATGTTCAATAGTTTTCTAGATAGAGTTCCAGGCGATGAAACATTTCATTTTTCGATTATAGCTTCGTTATTTGTGCAAATCTCATCATATATTGAAAATTTAAGATGAAGAGTATTCCTTAGTGCTAATGTTGATCGATGACACATTCTTATAAGATCTGCGAATCTCCAATGTGCACAATAACGTTTGATTTGCATGTTTAGCTTGATTCCATGAAACCCACATATCGATTTTTATCAACTTTACTTGTTTAACTTTTGTAGAAGTCTTTGAAAGAAAAGAGTTAATTTCATTTTTCTTAATGTCTTTATAAAACAAGTGTAATTTTACGCTATACGTAGAATTCGTAGCATGACATTTTTGTTGATAAAAATAAGAAGAACTAATATTGGGACGTTCATAAAAATAGAGAAAAAGTAAACAGTTTTTACCAAAATAACTTTATTTGATGTGAAAAGTCTTTTGAAATCTTCAATTATGGTTCTTCATGTTGGAGAAATTAAAACAAGATAGTAATATTAAGATTTCAAAAGCCAAAAGATTACAGGAAACATTTATAATAACCAGGAAGCTACTTGGGTCTCTCATTTTGAAGAAAATTAAAATTAATATTTACACAAGTCACGGATATCATGTCCTAAATCGGATAACTATGATTTTTCGAATTTCGATCAGTAACGTTTAGCTACAATTATTTGATCTTATCACATCCAAACATTATTTTCCAGATTAAAATAAGAATTAAGTAGTCTTTGTCTAATTGCTGTTTCAATCATTGGCATTATGATAAAGATAGTTGAGCTGATTTCAAGATAAAATTGACAATTTGCAAAAGATAATTTTTCATGATAGATGATAATAAAAGCAACTATGATGTCAATTTTTTCAATGTCTGTATCAATTCCAAATATAAAATGTATCGACTTGAATTGATTAACTTTACATAATTGGTTAAGTTATGACCTCATTGCGAAATCAGACAACTTACTGAGTGAAGGTGCACTAATTTGAATATCAATTAGATTTATTTTAAAATTTAGATATTTCGATGTTTACAACGAGTTTTCCTTCAGATTTTCAAATTGATCAAACAATCTACTGAAAGATACGTCTTTTTTTCATTGCCACGAATAATATTCACGATCCAATAGTTTACTTTTCTTTGGATGAACCATGTGTAACAATAAGAGAAGTAAAGATTTGCTATGACGTACACTTTCAATTTTTAAGTAGAGTTAGTGTTCGAGCCAAAATTCATCGGGTCGATATATTCACCTTAACGTAAGATGTTTACTCTAAAAAGGATTATGTATTCTAATCATACATCGTAGCGCTTGCCAGGATTCCAGCGAAAAAATTATTTGTAAAGGACGTGTTCGTCTGGATTTATGAGGACACTGCAATGTATGATTCTAATAGATAATATCGTCTTTGTAAATAAAAAGGAAAGACTATTTTTGTACGCTTCCCCATTTCTATGTAAAGTATACTACTAAGTATATAATGAAATTGATTCACAAATAGAGAAAGAACAAGTAACTCAGTGATGTGTAAACAATAGTTTATTATGTGCGCATACTCTGCACGGTAAAACGTTGTCGACGGTAAAGTAGGTAGCCGCAAAATGATTAGTATGAAAATGAATGTCATACTTCTGCTATTGGTATTGACCCAGGTCGAGAAATCCCACATCGAATCCGAGAGGAACTTGATAGTATCCTACCATCCGACAGAATCTTATAGGATTCCGGGTCGAGCAATTGACGTCGGAACCATTGGTCGGAATCCATTGAACATCCAATGACATCCAACGGTGTTTCTTTGGAATTCGTAGGAATTCGACACGGAGGAGCCAACTTCGAATCCGGAACCCGGAATCCGATGATAGGTCTGTAGGGTCCGACAAAATCCGATAAGATCCTACTGGATGAGACTCGGATCTGATGGGTTCCGATTGGTGCCTACTGTTGGATTGCTCGACCTGGGGACGATAGGCAGTTCAGCTGAAAGATTGAATCAACGTTCAGTTATAGATCGAAACCTTCGAAGAAAATGTCAATAGCATTTTTATTTTATTAATGATGATATTATTTTTCAATGCTCTTCAGAGGCAAAACAAGACGAAATACAAAATCTATATCAAAATCTTCGACATGGTATGTTGTTTTGTTTAACTAACTTTCGAATCCTGTTGTAATTTTTTTGATGATTAAATCGATTGAGAACGTCAATCATGTTGACTATTGCTAAAATTTCAAAAATACATTCTGAATTTTCTGTTTAGATCAATATGAGTTTAAGAGAAATCAACAGTCACTTGACACAAGTAAGCCGATATTATTTTATTACATTCTACACTAGTCATGTATATCATTATTTGATTTTAGTTCGACGATTTTTAGCTAAAGATATGAAAAATGAACGATCTTTTCAATTGCGTGAAGACAAAAAGGATACAGGCAATCACTTTACGTGTTCTGTTTGCATTTGCTTAATACCCTTTACATTTAGATATTGTTATACGTATTAACAATGAAACGACAACTTCTGTTCGGCTCATTTTACTTTACATGCGATCTTCTGGTCAGTTCTATCGAGGCGCTGGTAAATTAATATCAACCAATCAAAATAAATCGCTAATAGAACCATCTGATACAAATTGCATGAAAATTATCGTTGAAAAATATGCAGTTGATGACATGTTGCTTATTCTCATACAAAAGAAAATCCTACTAATTTATGTTTAGTCGTTACTGGTACGAAATTATACACATATGTTCACGAATGCAAAACGAAAAAAAAATACCATTAAATTACTTTTATTCTTATCTTGTTTTTTCTCCAACTAACACATTTGACTTTTCTCTTTTTTTTGCCCAACATCATCACAAATAAAATTGTAACAAGAAAAAGAGCAGACATTCATTCAATGAGAGACGAACAATAGTTACATACACGTAAAAAAAACAATTTAATGATTACAGATATATAATATTTTACAAAAAAAACAAGCAAATACTTTTTTCTCTATGATTCTTGTTGAGATAAAGAAGCAGTTTGAATGGAAGTATACTAGAAAAAAAATTGAATTACTTAGATTATTTTGATAGTTTATAATCTTACCCATATCTCTAAAATATCTGTAACAGTATGTTGTGTTGGTAATTTGAATAAAAAATATACAAAGTTTCG
This sequence comes from Rotaria magnacalcarata, assembly GCA_900239745.1. Taxonomy (NCBI): domain Eukaryota; kingdom Metazoa; phylum Rotifera; class Eurotatoria; order Philodinida; family Philodinidae; genus Rotaria; species Rotaria magnacalcarata. The sequence continues at coordinate 49,219 of OENM01000004.1, forward strand.
AGATATTGATTCAAAAAATGGATGGCCATCTTATTAAAAATGAAAAAGAAAGCTTTTGTTTTTGATTAATATTTTTCTCAAATTTACCTGATTTTTCAAGTTTAGCTGGTGTAAAACTTAATGTAGTTGAAGTTAATGAAAGTACTTCAGGTGGCTCATTGGGATATTGTATTGTTAATTTCATTTTTAATGGTGGCACAACAGGCATATCCATTTCAATAAATCGGCAGGTTAATTCATAATCGCAAATGGACAAATCTTTTATATCATGCAGAGATGATAGTGACGATGATACTTTATCAGACAAAGGCTTTAATTCATAGGTAAAAGTATTCATAGATAAATGAGCAAATTCATTTTCAATGATTTTTTCGAGGGATTTTGATGAGAGAATATTTGACGACGAACAATATGGTTCGACTACTTGTTTCGATTCTGTATCTAATCGCATATTTCTAAAAGAGCAAAACAAGACATAAATAAACGGTAATCAATTTAAAACGGAAGAATTTCCCTTCGAACAATTCTCACGTTTGATTAAAAAAAGAATGTCAATGGTATATTGTTTTCCTGTTCCTATTTGCATATCTGCTAAGACACAGAAAAAACTTGAATTCGCTTGAATACTTTCAATTTGGCAGTACCAAGAACTTAAGCTATTTTTTCGAACAATATACTAAATGTTTGAACTATCAAAAGGTTCTCTAGCACAATAGTTTATGATAAATTTTCTACATACTTATGTGGGACACCATTAAGAACTTCACTTAGCGGCTCTAGAAAGCGTTTTGCAACATTATATTTTAATGTTGTATCTTTGCCAAGATAATCAATAATAGCACGTTGACATTGTTCAAATACGCCGCCTGTTATCGAACGACCATTGCTATGAACACCAGGTGGTACCATTCCAGTCATATCAACCATAGGTGGCATCATGACTGGTGCAAACATACGTGGGTCAAGTAAACGATCAACATGCTCTTTAAGACGACGAGCTGCCATTAAGTGTTCTGGAATTGGATTACGAACAAACACAGCCATTTGGTCATGTAATTGTCGATATTTAGCTACTTTATCGTGTTGACCTAACGGGAGAAAACTATTGAATTTATGTCATTGTATTTTTTTTTCAAAGATTTTACCTTCTTGCTGACATCGGGTCATTATTCGAGTTAAATAATGAATTCGATCAGTAAAAAATTTATATAAATAATGCATTTCATCATCAATCATTGCTGTTGGACTAACTGGATAATCTAAAGACATCACAAAGAAAAAATGTTAACAAATATCTCCATGTCTAATTCTTGTACACTATATATATATATATATATGATGTTCTCCTCGAGTTCTAGGGTTGACTAAACATGCATCATTTTATATGTATCGACAGGTATAAACTGAAGGTTGAATAAATTTTCAATGAATTCTATATTATTTATGTAAAGATGTACTTTGAAATCATCTTTAGTAAAATGCACGAACAAGTCTATTGAAACTGTAAAAAATTGAGCTACGAGATATATTTGAATCTTACTCATCATATTCATTGGAGACATTTGTGGACGATAGATACTATTTTGTGGAGATTGAGCCATCATATAACGCGCTAATGGACTTTGACCAGGTGGTCCTACTGGTGTTTGTGGTTGTTGCATCATACCAGGATGAGAATGAGGTGATGGAACGCTACCAATCATCATCGGATCAGAACCACTGATGAAAAAAAAACAGAATTGGTAAATATTTATAAAAATGCAAATATTATTAATTTACGACGTCATTGGACTTGGCTGTTGTTGAAGAACTTGAGATGCTGGTATGGATGGATTACGAACAGCTCGATTCATCTGAAAATAATAATGTTACTTTTGATTAAGCTAGTGTTGTACTCTATAATATACGGTTCGTAATCTTGCTTGTGCGACACTTGGAACGGCATTCAACGGTTGTTTAGGTGGATTTGGACTTGTAAGAATTTGTTGCAAGACTAAAAATGGCTTCGTGAGAAAATTTATCATAAAGTCGAATGAGATTTACTTTCATCAGAACTACCACCAGATGAAGATGAAGAAGATGGTAATACTGATGATTGTGGTGGCTGTTGTTGCAATTGATTAGAGTTAGCTGACTCAAGTTGCTGTTGTTGATTGAGATGATTTTGTTGACGTACTTGTTGTAAATGCTATACAATACAAAAATTTCAACTTTGATTTTCGTCGAACTTGCCATTTTAATTTACCTGAACAATGGAACGTTGTTGAGGTGTAATGTTTGTAGTTTGACTAGGGGTGGGTATTTGCTGTTGTTGATTATATTGCTGCTGTTGATTGTATTGGGACTGCTGTTGTTGCTGTTGAGTATATTGTGGTTGTTGTTGTTGATTATATTGTGATGACTGTTGTTGATTATATTGTGATGATTGCTGTTGATTATACTGTGCTGGTGGTTGTTGACTATACTGCGATGGTTGCTGTTGACTATATTGCATTGGCTGTTGGGGTCTAATTTGTTGAATTTGTATTCCTGGTTGTTGTTGTTGTNGGTATCATTAAATCTTGTTTAATCTGCTGCTGTTGTTGTGGTATTGGTGGCGCCATTAGTTCCTGCTTAATCTGTTGCTGTTGTTGTAGCTGCTGCTGTTGCATAGAAAAATTTTGCATATTGGGTCTCATTTGAACATTAGACATGGGTGTTTGAGGTTCTTGTTTAACATTGTTGATCATCGATGTCGATGATGGTCCTTGTATTGTATACGAAGGAGGTTGTTGTTGCTGTTGTGATTGGGACATTCCAACAATAGGAGTTGGTTGAGGTGTCATATACATAGATTGTTGCTGTTGTTGCTAAAAACGATAGGATTTAGATACATTTCATATAGAATTTTAATGATTAGTCACGTGTGAATTCATCATTGATTGTTGTTGTTGTTGTTGTTGTTGTTGTTGTTGCTGCTGTTGTATTTGTTGACTACGTTGTTGTAAGGATTTTTGAAGAGTTTGTTTATATAGTACCTAAATAAACGAAACATAATTGAAATAAAAACAAATGAAATTAATTTACCGCTTTCCCACCACTTTTTGCTATTGCATCATCATCCAAATATTTAGCCATTTCTCTATTACCACCTAAATACTGCGTTCTAAAATAGAATAAAATTTAATTTTGAAATGAAATCATCATCAATTTATGATTTACAATCGTGCTATATAATTTTCACGATCAGCTGAAGTTATCATTTGTTGATCGTCTGCTGATGTAAGACTAATATTATTTCCTCCTGTTGTACCATCAGTATTCATCATCTTTATCTAGAGTAAAAAGAAAACGCAATGATCCTATGTGTAATAACAATTATGCATAGAATTTCAAACACCCGTATGAAAAATATAAAAACAGCACCGAAGAAAAAACAAAAACAAAATAAAACTGCAATAAATAACAATTATATTAATTGGAATTCTTCGATTTTTCTACGCGTTTTTTCCACGACCATTTTTGATATAAGTTCCATCGATCACATTCAGACATAAAAATATCTTTAGCATTGACTGCTGATAATTGAATGCAAAGACCTGAAAAATGTCGTATCATATTATCCTTGAAAAAAAAAGTAAAAGAAAAAGATCAAAAACAAATTCATCGATAGAAACAATTGATTTACTTGATAGAGCCACATCTGATTTCCTTGCATCGAGTGACATACCAAAAACACAACTTTTCCAGGTTCATGAGCTCCTGTACCAGAATAATCCAAACATTTTTCTTCTTGTCGTAGTTCATTCGTTTTTGAAAAAAGAAAAAATTGATTGCCACCTTGTCCATGACATTGATAACCTATAATGGGTTTGCCATGATTAATAGAATCTTGTGAATCAATACACATGTTTGATTGACCATGATTTCGAATCTTGATAAAGATAAACATATTTTAGCCTATTGAATTCTAAGAATTCTGTATAACATACTTCGCCAAAATATAAACTTTCTGCTGGAATAAATTGTTCAGGATAAATATTATCAAGAAACCATTTAAATGATTTACATTGAAGACGTTTACGAATTTTTAATCGATCAGACACATCTCCATAATCACCCTTTAACAAAAGCAATCGATCATACCATATTCAAATTTTAAATAAAATCTTCTTACAAGGTCGTAACCAATTCTTTCATAGTAGAATTTCTACAAATAAATTGATAAATATTTAGATTCTTTGTCCTATTAATAGTTACTTTATATTCGTCTAGCCATACTTCAGCAAGACGAACAGTATTTTTCTTAACAACGTTAGTATGTTTTGGCCAACTATAGGGCGAACGTTTTCGAAAGATATGTCCAACATGTGAACATGGCGCACATAGAAGTTCACCACCACATTGCCAAAGCTGAATTACAAACACAGAAAATTATCTTCAAAAGATAAAAGAAAATTTTCAATAGACCTTAAAAGACAGTTCAAGATTTTCACCACCCCAAATATCCATGCCCGGATCGTACATTCCTAATTGTTCGAACCAGTCTCGATCGATAGCAAATAGACCACCAGCCATAGTTGGACTCCTACAATAAGTAAAAAATAATCACGCAGTTTTATTATTTTAAATTTACCTAATTGGATCAGTTATATTTTTTCGCCTTTTAATTTCTCGTGCTGGTGTCATATGCCAATTGAAAATAAGATTCCAATCAAATCCGCCTACTTGAATACTTTGAATTGGTGTAAAATGAAATTCAAATGTAGCATCGTTAATGATTTCAATGAGTGGAACAACAGATGCTTTTGGATTTCGTGCGATTGGGTCTAATAATGGTTCAAGCCATCCTAAATAATAAGATTATTTATATAGAAAAAATCGAGTTCTTAGTATAAATCTACCTTCAGCACATTCACAATGTGAATCCAAAAAGATCAAAACTTGTCCTTTTGCATCGTAAGCACCAAGTAGACGAGCTCGTATAAGACCTTCACGTTTACTCGTGCGAAGTATTCGAACTTTATTCATCGGTTTAATATCATCTTCAAGCTGCTTATGTAAATATTCTTGTAAGAAGAAAACAAGAAACGTTTTAGTTGTCCGTCTAAAACTTACCAATAAAACAAACCTCTATCAGAAAAATCATCGACAATTATGATTTCTTTCAATAGATGAGCTGGTGAACGATCAAGAACAGACCAAATAGTACGTAGTAATGCTGATCTAGCTTCATTATGAAAAATAACAATGACCGATGCAACAGGTAAATTTGGAAGAAATTCAACTTTTTTACATCTAAAATTGTCACGCAAAACAAAAACAATTGAAAATAATTTTCTAAATAATTCATTTACTCGGGATCACGAGCATCAGGCAAAGTTCTTCTTAATGAAATCATATCACTAACATATTGATTAAATGCATTATTTAGCCATCCGTCATCGTAGAGTTTTCTTTCTTCTACGGATAGCTTATCTTTTTTTATTTGTACTCCTGTTCCCATTTCACCTGGACCACTTGTATTTCGTTCATGATGATTATTCCTTTCAGGTGCATTTACTTGTACTTTAGCATTCATTTCTCGTTGTTGTTCTTGAGCTTTAGCATGTTCTTCTGATGGGTGTTCATTATCAGGATTTTGATTGATAAACGGTAAAGCATTTCGTATTCGATCAACGAACGATGGTGCTGATACTATTTGATTGACAACATTAATTGGAATATCATTATTTGATTGAGGTAATGATGATGAATTACTACGAAATGACAATGTAAGCGTTGTAAGAATCCATAATGTTGGAATTAAAACTAGATATTTCAAAAAAGAACGACGACGAGTTAACATGATTGAAAATAAAAGAAAAAAAGGCAAACTGATACTTCTAAATGATAATGACCATGATGATACTCATGCAAATGATGTCGAAGCACCATCTGGTTCCAACTATTGTTTTAACACGAGAGAAATCATCATTTTTTTCACTTTCCCTCCTTTTCGCATTGTCCTGTTCTTTTCATTATGAAGTATACTTGACAAATCCAGAGAATGTATTCTGCGGATCATTAGTGCATAGATGTGTTGACCAATGATTGTTTGAAGAAAAATGGTGTATCGTTGTCATGTGATTTTATATTGTAATGAAAGTGATTTGAAATTTGGTTCATTCTAAGAGTCGATTTATTTTTGCTTAAAAATAAAATTAGGATTCAAATGCATTTTTTTAAAATTATTCTTTCAGAAATAAATAGCCTAGATGATAGGGCTTTTATTAGAAAAAGAAGCCACGCATGTTGTTATAGATTCTGCTTCGTTAGTAGTTATTCAGATTAGGATATCTGTGATAGAAATGTAACTATTTATCTAGAGTGAAGAATTCAGCATCAAATTTTTTCAAACATAGAAAAAGAAATTATTCGTTATTTTTTTTTCTTTCGATGATTGCTGAGCAATGATTCGGCTGATGAGGAATGCAAAAATATTGTCTTAACCTTAGAAAAAGAGAAGTTATTACGAAGCAAACAATTCTTATTTTGCGTCGTAATTACAAATGTAGGGGTGCGCTAAGGTAAGAGGTCAATAATATTGGAAACCATTCACAATTTTTTTAACTATGGTTAACCGAGTTTTTCGAGAATCAATGAAACGAAACAAATACTCAAACTGACCTTTTCAATGTGTTAGTGAAAGAATTTCTATTTTCTTTTAAGATTAAGTTATATTTAAAAAAAAACTATTATAATGCTGACGGTTACTCAAAATGGTGGCTCAAAAAACACCCAAGGGTCAACAACGATGTATCAGATTACTGCAACTCATCATGATGGCGAATTAACCGACCAAGAATTATTGAATTTAGTGAATTATTTTGAAGTTAGCCGAGTTGAATTAAAAAATGTATAAAAAAACTTCCATTTATATTTTCAAAACAATGTTTTCTTGGAAATTGTTTTCTAGCGAGTTGATTCATTACTCTCTCAGCCGATTCTTCAAGCGAAACAAAATGATTCACAGGGACCAAAATTATTCGAAGGTAAAGAAAAAATTTTATGCCATGTGTAAAATAGTTGAAATTATATTTTAGATGATTACATTAAAATTCATGGTAATAGCCTTAGTTTAAAACTTTATTCTCAAGGCGATCAAATAACATTGGCCACTGCTTCAGTATAAAAACAAACAAGAAATTTATTTGATTAGATTTAATTTTCTTTTGTTAGACTCTTCGTCTGCTAGCCAATAATTCAACAATTCATTCATTTAGTCAAAGTTGGCTTTCTGCCAAATTTTCGTTTCGTGATTATACAAATCCATTAAATTACGGTCTTCTTGCTGATCGAGTAATGAATTTATTTTAACAAATTATAAAACGAATTCATATTTTCTTAGACTGGTGCTCGCGGCCTTATTTTATGTGTTCAAGGATTTGTTCTTCGACATTTGTTACTGAAAAATGTTCTATCCGAAAGTCAACATCGGTCTGAAATAATTTTCAATTCAAATAATTCACCTATTTTTTTTTCTTCTCTTAATTAAGGTCGATTTCTGTTAGTGTTGAAGCACGAACAGAAGCACTTGTTGATGCTCTTACTGAGGTATGAAAAACTTCATAATTCTACATTTTATCCACTTCTATTTAAAAGATGTTGTGGCAAGCGGGTGAATATCGAGGAGCAACAGTTTGTATTCCATATTCTGGTGATGCATGTTTTACTAATCATGGTGATCATTATGTACCTGATCGAATAACTGAACGAGTAAGAAAAACACGTTTTAATAGAAAAATAAATATTCAAGAAAAAATAATTGTTTAGTTACATATGTTTGAATTTATTGATTTGGGAAAACTTCGCTCATTTATTATCAAATGTTTACCATATGTATGTAACCAGCCTAACAGACGAAGAAGAAAAAAAACCATAATTTCATGTCATTTATTTTAGTTTATGAAAGAAAATGGTGTTATTATATTTCTCTATAGTCTTATGCTTTCACGTACATTAAAAAAGTCAGATAGGATTGTTTTTTTTATTTTATTTTGTGCAATATAAAGAAATCTGATTTTATATAGATTAATTGAAGATCTTGATCATACACGTTTAGTAGGGGAACGTGATGAATCAACAATTCAAATGGTGACATTAGCATTAACTGGACGAGCTTTACATTATTTCCACAATGGTGTTATTGATGTTGATTCTGATGGAAATTTAATGGTATAAAGAAAACTATTTCTGATAAATATTTACATTGAATGTGTCTACGTATTTAGAAAAAACCTCAACATGGTGTAAAAAACCGGTCTTCAGTAGGATTTCTCTATTGGTCAAAACATGAAGACGATTCATTTTGGCATAAACAAGAAATAGGGTCGATGTTTCGTACACCGAAAGTACCTGTATGGCTTATCTGTTTAAATCGTCGTTATGCTATTGTATTTTCAAGCAATATCAATCTTTTAAATAATTGGATTTATGAAAATTACTTCCAATTACATTTATATAGTGGTTTAAAAAAACAAGAACAGCCTTGCATAGTTTCCATTGATACTCGACAACAGTATCCTGCATCAATTTATGGAGATTTCTTTGAAGACAATGATCAACATGCACCGGATATTATTCATTTATTACAATCACGGTTAATAAAACTTTATTGAATCTTTTCTTTTTTTTGCTTAATAAAGAATTGTTTTTGCTTTTTATTTCAGATGGCCCGGATGTACGATTGATAATGCTGATGAGATTTTACATGAATTAATGACAATTTTTTAAACAAGTGTTCTAGTGTATATATTTAGCTTTAATATGAACTATTATTTTTTTTTTGTTTGAAATTCACTTGTGGCTTTTTTCTGTAATCGAGAGACGGAGAGAGTTTAAATAAATATGGTTTGTGTTTTGTTGTCGTGGAACGACGTGATTAAATTTATATGTTCGTTGTTTTGATGTTATCAAATGATTAGGATAAACCTTCTAATCTGCACATGCACAATTATGTGATATTTATAATTAATAAATATTACACTCGCTCAAAATAAAACAATATTCTATTGAATTTCGTATTTAAAACTTAAAGGTTACACGTGAAAAACATTTGTCTGTAAACTGGGATCATCTACAAGTAGAGGAAATATTCAAGTCTGTTGTGTTCAAAACGTTGAATCAATAGTTGAAAAATCTCAATGCAGTTTTTATATCGATCAAATGAAAACGTAGTAGAAATTCGAATAAAAGGTTAGAAAAAAAATTCTTCTTCCAGTCTACAGAGAAAAAATTACTAGCATTTTTCTTTTAAAACACTTATGTTTATGAGAATGATCGAGCTCTGTATGCAGGGTTGCCAGATCGAAAATTCAAAAATCGGAAAATGTCGGAATTTTTTTCCTAAAATCGGAAAAAAGCCGGAAAGTGGTTGTTTAATGCTTAAATAGCTAATTTGTTTTTCCCATGATAACACAATGCCATTGATTCTGTTTCTGTTCATTTTTTCAATAATCTTAGAATCAAGTTGATATAAAAATATAATCAAAACTTTTGATTCGAAAGTATAAAGTCATNAAGCTAAAACTTATCAAACATCACGATGTTTTTTGCTCATATTTTTCGTTAACTCGAATGTCCTTCAACATATCACGCTGAGTTAAAAGATATTTATACAAATATTCGCTAGGATAATCAGAATTCATTCTGATTTTCTATTCTGCAGCAGCTAATTTAATATTCGTAAGATTACGATAATCAAACCATAAATGTCTCATTATGGCTAAATATTGTTTCTACAGAAGGGTTTCCTCGTGAAATTGAAAAAATCTAACAAATGAGTTTTTTCATATTTCATGTTGAATTCGAACAATTATTTAGTATGACCGACCAGAATTGATCGGTTCGTATACGATTAAATTATCTTGGAGTGCTCAAAAAACTCAGATTTAAAAAACATTCAAGGAACCGAAGAAAAATCAGAAAATCGGAAAAAATCGGAACGTCGGAAAAAAAGTTCAAAAATCGGAATCTTTCCTGTAATATCGGAAGATCTGGACACCCTGTCTGTATGATGTGCTGTTCAATGGATAGCATGACTACTTTTATGGCAGTAGAACAGATTTTACTGTTTAACAAAACATTCTATTCATTTTTTTTATTACGCATATATATTTATAATTGTGAAGAAAAAAATTTCCTTGTAAATATCTGACACTATCGTTGTGGTTTGTGAAGAAAAGCATGCGCAATCCAATCTAAGAATCGTCTAGTATCGTTCTGTGCTGATTCAATTTTTCTTTTATATGCTTGTATCGCATGTTTTGTTTCACATGGTTTTTCTCCAATTAAAAATAACGATTGACGTAAATAGTTCAAATTAGATATACTGTTCAATAAAGGTAAACGTGCATAAATAATTAAATAAAGTAAACCAAACAGAGATGTGGCATTTTCACGTAATAAACGAAATGTTAGTAAACATATTTGAATAAATTCGCGATAGTCAGGTGTATCATTCTGTTTACGGTTATTAATCACATAGAGAAATGGCTCGACAAGAACAATGCTTGTTGTTTCACGTGGAAATATATTTCCAAATTTAACGTAATCACCTAATATATGACCGAAATCTACATGAAATAAACGGCCATCCGACGTTAACATTATATTTGATGGATGACGATCACCTGTAGAAGATGTTTGTTTTCTTTATAGATAAAAATAATTATTCAATAAAATAACTTACCAAGACCCATAACGAAACCAGCTGTACAATATGCTGCACAGGATTTTCGGAATTTTACAAGAACAGAATTCGGTACAGATGAGTCCATTGGCTCATTGGTCGCTCCAGTCGTATTAGTTCGACGTGCTGTTTTTCCTAATGGAATTCTGAGCAAACACAAAAGAATATTTTTCATTAGAAACAAGAACAAGACGTCGAAATTAGCCTATTTACTTCTGTGAAGTATTATTTTCCGTAACTAACCAATCGTAAATAACATTACGTTTAATAGTTGTTGTTGTATTAAATCTATGATAGATATTTAAAATTGTACATGCATTAGGTACAATACGAATGAATCCTGTTGTATCACTTGTACACATAACATCATAGAATGTCATATGAACATTATGAAGTTGAGATAAATCTTCGTTTGGATAGAGAATACTATTTTTCTTCCAAATTGAATCAAATAAACGAAATACTTGTAATGTTAATACATCCTGTCGTAGATCATCGCCGATTTTATAGATCAACTCAAAACGTTCATTCGTTGGATTTAATGCATTTTCCCAAACAAGCTTAAATGGTCGCATAAATGAATCATAGACTTTACATTCATCAGTTAATAATGAACCAAGAAAACAGCCTGTATCTAATGGTGATACACAACGCCATGAATTTTTATCTGATTCACGTAAATGTGCAACTAATGCTTGTTGCATAGCTGATGCATCTTTGATATTCTTTGCTCTTATTCGTTGATTTATTTTATTTAACTTTAATGTCAATACGAATTGATTCTGCAAATCATTGGCTATTGTTAAACCACAATAAGTTTTATAGAGTTCAAACATAACACGACCATTACGTGTATTAACATTAAGTAGTGTCCAAAATAATTTTTGACCAATAGCACGATGACATAATGCTCGTTTAAGAACGAGACGTATTAATGGCGTATCAATATAATGTTCGAATTGTATTGCAGCTTGAATTATTTGTGGTAAATAGAATAGAAATAGATGATTCGGCAAACGTACTAATTGTGAAACAGCATAAGATCGGATATGTGCATCGGGCAATGTACAGTCGAGAAGAAAGAAACACATTTCAAATGACATTGGTGGCCATAAATTAATTAATTTGTACATCGAAAAGAATTTTTCATAAATTATTGTAGTATTAGCAGTATTATTAGTATCAGAAAGGATCATACGATGAATATCAGCAAGGATAGAATGTAGAACACAAGGAAGAGCATCTATGGGTGCCGATGAACAATCCGACAGCCAAGAAGGTTCTCGCACCATATATTGTGTCTATGACAATAAAATTAGATAAAATAAACTTCCTTGAAAATTATTCATACCTCATCATTGAGACTTCCCAATAAATAATTCAATGCTTCTCCATTGGCCATATCAGCACTCGATTCATGATGTTGCTGTTGCTTAGCTGTAGCCACTGCTGTTGGTGTTGGCATAGCAATATCAACTAACTTTTTTGAAATTTCATCATTATCATAGAATCGTAAGGATTGAAAATCAAATCTAAGTTTGATTTCATAATTATTTGGTGTTGATTCATCACATGATGAACCAATAAAACCATCGGGATAAAGATGTTTCATATTAGCAATGTTTTGTCTTGAATTAACTGCATTAAGTGTAAATTCATATGAACCATTTAATAGACGAGCAGTCGAACGAAATAAACTAACATTAAGAAAATAACTTTCAGATTGTTTATTTGTCAATGCAAAACAAAGTAAAGTACCAGGCAGTAAATTCGCTATAGGTAATGTTGTAGTACGAGTTTTTTCTTCTGTGAATGTGTTATCCCATGTCATTTGTTCAAATGAAAATAAACATCGACGTCCATAATAGATTCCTGAATGAAGTTGAAATAATGCTTGTTTAGCATTTACCGATGGCCGAAGACGCAAAGTAAATTTAAATAATAAAGACGATGGTTGCAGTGGTAATAATTGTGTATTTAATTCATTTTCTTTCATAAGATCAATTGGTTTTATTGGTTTTATTTTCGTTGGAAATATATCCGGTTCATTATTTATAATTTGCATCATTTTTTTACTTTTTCTTGGTAATTCAATATAAATTATTTGTAAATTTATTTGAATATTTTTTTGTAAACATTCTTGAATATATGTATATTGAAGCAATGGATAAGGTTCTGATTTTAATAAAAATTCATTACGATAAGAAAACTTTAACATTAATTCTGTTGACGCATTATAATATTCCATTGTTGACTTTTTATCATCATTACGAATAAGTCCGATTAATTCTTCGCATGTAGTATCGTCTTTACAACAATAAGATTTATCTAGTCGTTCAATATAAACAAAAAATGAATCAATATTTGATAATATTGTTTGAGATATTGATGGTGGTGCATGAAGAATTTCATGTGGAATTGTTGTATCGCGCCATTCAACTAATTGTTCAATAAATTGTGTAAGAGATTCGACATCTGATTGATCATTTTTTGATAACCATTTGCACAATGGTGTTGGTAATTCACCTTTTGCACTAACACGTAAAAATGGATAAACAAGACCAAGCGTATCGAATGATTGTTGTTCATCTAGGAGTAAATCGCCTGTTTCATGGATAGAAGTGTGTGCTATTGAAAGAAAATTGAATGGCCATGTGACAGCATAACGTTTGCGTAGTATTTGACGAAGTTCAGCTAATGTTTGATTTGATTCTTGTTGAATACAAACAACAAGACCATTGGGTAAAAGAATATCAATTGTATTAAATTCTTTTGGTATAGGAGTATTCGAAGAAGAATCTTCGAATGCGTTTATATAGAATTCTGATGGAACTATGTAAAAAAATAAGAAATTATATTCAAATCATCAACATTGTAAGACTGTAGTTTTCAAGTTTAGAAACTAAGTCGTTTCACGAGTCATTTAAAAGTCAAAAAATTTTTCTTTGTCGATATTTTAATTTCTACATACAATATTTAAACCGTGATCTTACATGAATCATTCTATTTCGTAAACTCATCGTAGGTTCAGCAACTACGAAGAATTTATCTTCTAATATTTAGTGTAAATATCTATGAAGGACATAAAACTATGATACAAAAATCAATTTAAATTCAATAAGATCTAAGAATTAATAGTATATTTTCATTTCGTTGCTCTATAAAAAAAAATAAAGAAAACTTTGTCACGATGACTCACTGTAGTAGTCATAACATGGTAAATCTTCAATAATATTCATCTAGAAAAGAAAAAACAAATCAAATACAGAATCAAGCAAAAATAACAAATGTACTATTGTGATGATTTTCTTTTCGATTACAAGAACATGCTATTTGACACAGTTGTTCTCGCCAAATTCGAGTGTTTATTTAATACGAAAGAACTCCGTTCAATTTTCGTTTACTTTGATTAAGATAAAAAGTGAAATGATTAATATTTTACATCTGTCATTTGAAAGATGACAAAGAAGAGAAGAAAATGTTTCGCAGCCCACGTATAAAAAAACCCATCCGATCTGTTATCAGTTACTTTAAAACGAAAGCAAGATATACAGAAAAAAAAGAAAGTAAACCAACAAATATATCAACCAAGGTAAGTCACAATATGATGGCAATGCGTTAAAAGAATGTAAGATTATATAAAAACCGTAGCATACAATCAGAATGTGACTGTATTTATGTTGCTCTAATGATTAACACGACGTTCTATAGGTAAATACATCGATCAAAAGTTTACGGGCATTTATCGACATAGAAAAGAAAGAAAAAGTTGAGAATAAGTAAGCAACAGAACGATGTAAAATGATGAATTTTCAGATGGTAACACCCGTGCTATTGAATTATTTTATATCCACTAATAAAAGAATAAATGAATAGATTTAGTTAAAAAGCAGATACATATCGCAAACCAGACTTCAATTAAGTTTTTTCTTCTTCGTGTAAGTCGATGTTTTTTCAAGAGATTTGAAAGATAAAAGTGTAAACGAAATAGTATTGAATTTTCAAACGGCAGATGTCGTTAAGAACAAAAAATGTTGAAAACTAAATATAGTGCACTACATTGTTTTAGAATGAATGATTGTGGATTATGATATCTAATGCAAAAAAAAGCTTTCAATTATTTTCGTATCGTTTATTGTATAAGCTATTTGGTATGCTAATGTTGTGTTTGAATCTGTTTAATCAATGGTTGTACTCTGTAGTATCCAGAGATGCCAGATGTGAAAGTCGAAAATCTGGAATTCTTTTACCGAAATCCGGAAAAGTCCGGAATTTTTTTTTAGAATCCCAGGAGAGTCATTCCGAGACTAGGATCCTATCGGATTCCGGCAAGGGTCAGACCGTAAATATACCAAATACCCATGAATTCCAATAAAACCAACGAAATCCTATAGGATTCCTGGATCAGGAGCTACAGTCGGATCCTTGGTGTAGGATCCAGTGTTGGAAATTAACGGAATCTGACATGAACGTATGACCCTAGTGTTCTTATGAGAGAATATGCATATTCACCCGTAATTAAGGAAATGTTTTTTCCGTCGGAGCCGACAGTCAATCCGTAACCCGGAATCCCATCGGATTCTGTTGGGTGATAGGATCCCATCAGATCCGATAGGATCCGTCATAGGATTCATTCACCTGGGATCCGGAAAAAATCTGGAAAGGTTTTCAAGGATCAATTTTAGTAACGTAAAGGACATTTTTCTCAGTTAAATTATAAATAACTTTGCATATTTTCGCAAAATAAAACATACTGTAATTACACAAAAATAAAAACAAACAGCTAAATGTTGTCAACTTATAGAAAATAACTTAGAAATTATACAATTTGAAGTTAATTAACACGCGTTGTTTTTTGGCACAATATTTTTCATTAGAATGAATAAGTTTCAGCAGTTCTGGTTTTGATAAAAAAAATTATAAATTTCTGTACATGATAAAGATGAGTTAAAGCGAATTTTTAACTCAGCTGCAACAAGTTTCATTGACATACGATTTCGTTTATCGTCGTATAGATGTTTCATGACTGAAAAAACACTTTCAACAAATGCATTGCTACATGGAATAGAGATAAAGTCACCAATAGAAGAAAATATTAAACCTCTACTGAATTATTCACAATTTAGAATGCTAAAACAAATGAAATACACCTGAAATAGAAAATCGCTAAAATCCGGAATTTTTCCGGATTTTCCGGAACATCTGGCATCTCTGGTAGTATCATCTGCTAACTTGCTTTTTCCCAGCTCGAGTATCTGCTGTAAATTTTTGATCACAAAATACTTTCTTTTTCTCTTTATCACCATCTATCTGCATATCACCAATGATCCTGAATAGTTGCTGTTATTTAAAATACAATCGGACAGCGTCTCGACAGAATAAATTTTCGTTTGTTTCGAAGAACTTTGAGATGCTTGAAATGATGACGACAATAGCAACGTTCTCTTAGCTTTTGAGATCAATCGAAATGTAAATTTTTCGATTTATGCTGATCTAAAAAGATTAACTCTGATTACAATAAAAAGTACATCTCTTTATAAGGGAACGTGCTTTATGATAAATCACAGGACTATTTTAATTATTTTCAGACGAACTTTTAAATTAAAATGGATGAACTGACAGATACATTTAAGATTCTGAATACAAACGATTGGTGTTCGAAAGAAGCAGGTGTGATATCATATATAAAAACTCCTATTCAAAATTTCGTTTTTACCAATAATTCTGATGAAATTGGTAAAACGCTTCGGCATGCTATAATTTATTTTGCTGAAACATTAAATGAAGCCGATCGATCATCGTGTATACTCGGCAATGAATTTCATTCAACAAGAACACACAAATATAAATTACCTCGTTCTTCCGATGGCAAAACTTTGGAAACAGTTACAACAATGGAGGTTACAACATTTGCGCCTATTGCATTTGAATATATGCGTTCAATGATTGGAATTACACCAAATGATTTTTATTCATCGTTTTCTAATGATGAATTCATGAATTTTGCTAATACCGGTAGGTCAGGTTCGCAAATGTACAAAACATACGATGATGTAAGTAGACTAATTGAATCGACATTTCAGTTCTTTAATTGCAAATTAAGGTTTATATTATAAAAACTTTACGCGATCATGAAGCAAAGTATTTGATTCGAATTCTACCTGGACTTTGTATGCGTTATACTCATACATCTTCATTGATGACGCGATACGTTGGTTTATATTCAGTGAATATACGTTCAACATTTTCATCAGAAATCTATTGTGTTGTTATGTTGAATAATTTACCATCGGCTCTCAATGTTCATGAAATATATGATCTCAAAGGATCAAGTGTTGGTCGATATTCAAGTATTAATCTCCCAGCCAAACGTTTAAAATCATTAAAAGATCTCGATTTTGAATCATTTTATCCATATGGTATTTGTATTCCACATAATATCTATCAAAGATTAAGATTAACACTTGAATCTGATATATATGAATTAAGAAAACTGATGATCACTGATTTTAGTCTTATGTTAGGTATTCATCAATTAGATGAATATACTGAAGATGAAGAACCTCCTGGAAAAATCCCAAAACCAAAACCACAATTAGGAATAAGTGCATTTTTTGCACCAATAAGTATCGATCGAAACAATATTGAATCTTCTGATCATGATAAAACAAATAAAACACTAAAATGTGCAAATGCAAAGTCAATCGAAAAATTCATTATGAAACCTTTACATCTGATTGCTTGTGCACATGAAGATACGTTCAATGATAAGAAAATAGCTGACTCAGCATCAGGTTAGTTATAGTATCTGGTTTAGTCAATTTTTATTAAACTTATCTCTATTTTCGAAGTTAGTGGTGAGCGGAAGTTTAAAAGTATGATTTTTGCGTCTCATCCATTGCAGACATGAATGAGTTCAACATTCTGCTAAAAACTATACGAATTAGCCTACTATATTCCCCTTTCGCTATTTTACAATAGTTTAATAAGTCTAAGGGATATGTGGGTCCCACACTGTGTTCACAAAGGGTCGTCGCTAACAAGCTGTTGCACTTAGAGATATGCTTTAATTACATAAACAAGTTTCAATGTGATGTGTATAGAAACGTACGAGATTACGATATCTTCTAAAAGAAATGCTGTAGTTCACTTCAAGAGAAGAGCGCAAAAATATTGATTTTTTAATTTTGAGTACCGTAGCTTTAAACACGATTTTTTTAAATAATAACATTAAATAAGCCAAATTATATGAGCGACCTTAAAGACACACCATTGTCGTATTATAGAATAATGAGAGTAGCAATGTCTGACTGAATAACGAATTACTTTTTTTTGTATCATACTTAGAAATAATTTTAGACTATAATTATTTTCTAAGGTATTCCTGGTGTAACACATGATGGTCGACGTGTACTTCTTTATCCAGCGTTAATTGACTGTTTACAAACATATGATAATTTTAAATCTATGCAACATACAATGCAAAATCTTCTTGATCCGAAACGAGGTTCTGAATATAGGTAAAATTTTATGATTCTTCTAAATATCAGCATATGATTATTGTTTAGTGTTATTCATCCGGATGCGTATGAAAAGCGTCTTATTCGATTTTTATTTGATAAAGTTTTTATTGATTCTAAGTAAACATTAAATGAATTACTTACTTCGTCTATGATATCTAATAGTCGTTCAGAAAATGGTATTAAAAAACAGTATCACAATCAAAATGAATATTTAAATGCGCCACATGAATCATTTGAAATTATTCAAATATTAAATAATGATAGCGCAACAGTGAGTTTTGCATACAGTACACGGTTGCCAAAAATGTTTTTCCAGGGAGGTAGAAACATAGTTTTAAGGTGGACACCTAATGAATTTTATACCAAATGAAAGCCCGTCAAAAACTGGATCTAGGGGTATATTTTAATGTTCTATAAGAGAGGGGCAAGCTATTGAACTGTGAAACTTCAGAAAATTTGATGAATTTACTACTAATAAGACGTTTTTTCGAAGATAAAATCCTGAGCAAAAATAGTTAAAGAATGACGGATATATCGAACCAATGTTTATTTTTTACGAATCTGGTACAATAATGAATAAAAATAATCAATAATCTGTATGCCGACCGTTAGCTTTTCTGATAGCTTGTAATCGAGTTGGATACGAACATAACAGATTTTCAAGAAGTTCGGTATTTGTTTCCATACTTTCTAAGACCTTTCTTATAGAACATTAAAATATACCCCTAGGTCCCGTTTTTGACGGGATTTCATTTGGTATAAAATTCAGTAGGTGTCCACCTTAAAACCATGTTGCTATCCCCCTGGAAAAACATTTTTGGCAGCCGTGTAGTTAAAAAATGTGAAAACGATACAAAGATAAAATTTGAAACCATAAGAATAACTTAGAGCATCAAATTTTTTTCTGAAAATGCAATTTCTTTTAATTATTTTTGAGCAGTCATGCTCATAAACAATCATTGATTGTTATCAAGTTGAATATGGTTGTAAAGATGAAAAAGAAATATTTTCTAAAATTTACATAGACTTTCCATCTACTGTTTCTCTTGTTTAATAATTACAATTCCGATTGATTTTTACTCAATAGATATCCTTGATCAAAATTCTCGTGCTGTTCTCAATACTCATACTTGTGAATATCAAATCCTTCCAATAGTTGCAATGACATTTATTTATTTATTAAATATTTATATTTTGGTATAATATAGTTTTGAATGTCCTCCGATGAATAATTGTAGGTTATTCTGTAACTCAATGAAAGTTCACTTTGCATGGCAAGCATATAAAAATTCATTACGTAATGCATGTTCTATATTCTAACGTCAATTTTACAGTTTTTACATCAATTCAATAGAAAAAAAATCTACTCGCGTATTTTCATCTGTCGTAATAACACATGTGATCGAAACTTTATCTTCATTAGTACAGTACATCTACCTGCGTATGTTATAGCATTGATTATAAAAAGCAAAGGTCATTCTTTTGCGTCAACGAATTATTTTACCTTGTTTGCTATATTCTTTGCTAGCGCACAGTATATTTGTCTGTAAGTGTTCATTTTCTTATATCGTAATTTGTAAAAACGAATCTTTCTTTTCTTTTTCCATTAAATATCATCATACTGATGAAAAGACATTCTTTATTTTCAAACTACAAAACTGAAATGTATCTTTTGCACTGATTTAGATTAAAAAAAAACGAGATGACAAAAACGAAGATCTTTTGATTACAATCATTATACAATTTTCTTCTTTAAAAAAAAACATGCGTATCTAGATTGAATTTGGGAACAATCTTTTTTTTTAAAGCGACTAAAAACGAAGATCACTGTTACAGATATAGAGGAATAAGAATAAACGAGAATGTAAAAAGTATAATATGCTTGACAGTTTCTTGACTTTTTTATATTTTAACATTGCGATCTTCGAATGAATCAACGCGCAGTTGAAGTTCATTACCATAATCATTTTGGTCATCATCTGTATCTTCCCCATGTGAATCATTACCATAGAGGCCTGAATCAGCTGCATCAAATGGCGCACTAGTACGGCGTGGTGCTCGTGACGTAGGCCCATTACGACGTTTATATTCTGCAGCTTGTTCTGTTAAACGATTTGCAATTGAATATTTCGGAATGCTCAAGTGCGATACTAAACGAAGATTAGAAAAGTAAACAAGAGACGTTTCTTTTTCATGACTTACTATAGCCAAGACCTTGAAGAAAAAGTCGAATAGCTTCAGCTGTTTTAGCTGGTTGTTCTTCAAGTATTGCACCACCACAGTCAGCAAATTCAACATAGGAAGACATAGCTGGATCACATTTATCATTCGTATCAATAACATCATCTTTATGTGGTGCTGAAAATCCCGTTATATTAACGACTGTGCATCTATAAGATGACAGCAATGAGTATTTCCTTGAACAAAAAAACTATAACTTTTACATACTTCAAACTTTTAGGTGGATTAGAATTTTTATTCGATTCATTCGGTCGTTCCATCAGAATGGGTGTGCGTCTTAAGAGAACAAAAATAAGTAAATTTTAATGATCAAAAGACTAAAAATTCTTATTAAATTACTTTAAAAATGAATTAAGAAGTTTAATAACATTTTTAGCATTAACATTTTCTTCCAGATGACGTCGAAGTGCTTGGACTAGATCTGGATGAGTTGATTGACTTTCCTACATTTCATAATCATTATATACATGTAAAGCAAAGCTCGATTATACTTACATAACCTAAATGATACCAAGTAAGATAGGTCAAAAGTGGATCAGTCCATGTTTGTTGAGGCATATCCTGTGTTGGCCACTATAAAGATGAAAGTGCTATATATATATATATAGTTTTATGATTAATAAATCAATATACTTTAAGAGTAAAACCTTCCAACCAACCGAGTCCACGTGAAATACAATTAATCAAAATAAGACCGTAGACCTTCGATGAATATTTCAGCTAAACGGAATGAAAATTTTTTTTAAATAAATTAAACTTAATTTAAAAATAAACACTAACAGCAAAACGTGTTAAAATATTCGCACCAACGCCAATACCAAAGGCAATTGCAGATTTGATACTAAACAATTTCATAAATCAAATAGACTAATTTTGACAAATAATAAAAAGAAAAACCTACTCTAGATGATTGAATACATCATTGACAGTTTCAGCTAATTCTTCCATTGTAGGATAAACAGATCTAAATTAAAAATAGATCATATAGAAAAATAATTGGAAATTTCATTCAAGATCTTTACGTAGATGGCAATGGAGTAGCACGATCTTCTTGCCCTGGTGCATTAATATGATATATTGTAAAATGTTCTGTTATTGGGATCATTTCAGAGAAAGAAAAAAAATGATGAAACTGTGTTGCAGCTAGACAAAAATAAAATACGCATATTTTCAAAAAATCATTGTCGTCAATAATAACATACAATTATATCCAACATCATGATAAGTGACCATTACTGGACGGCCACTTGTGCCTTGCTGTGTTACTAAAACATAACCATACCGTGTTGAAATCGGAATCGACTAAAATAAGAAAAAAAATAGAAGAAATCAAATAAATTTTCAGTCATAAAAAGAACTAACTTTCACAGCAGTGATTGAAGTTTCATGCATCGGACGTTCGAGTAGCCGATCTTGCGTATCAACTGATGTCGTATAAGTAGACATTGTCAATTCTAAATAAATGAAATCAAATAAAGTGTTACATAATAGAACTCATGATTAATCGATAAGCAATTTTTGATAATCGTGTAAATGGACGAGACACAAAAATACGTTAAAGGTGATAGAAGAGAAAAAAAACTAAAAGCTAACATATCAATGAGAAATCAGTTGATTCTGCAGTCAGTGACATCGTTATTGCGGATTGATAAGTTCAACGCAGCAATCAGCGTGAAGGTTCGGATATCATTAAAATACAATTGTGTCTGAAAATATCTCATGACAAAAAAATATATATCAACTTTTAGTTAAACGATTTAATAAAATATCGATACATATTGATATTTCATAATTGACGCTGTCAATACTGTGAAGATACCGCTGGTTTACGTTGATTTTCTTAGTACAATGAGTTTGTAAACAATTTAACTGTTCGCTATTTTTGGATAGATGTCGTTAAATACTGTAACGAACAACTTTGGGTTGGAGTAGCTTGTGCCACTCTCGGCAATGGTGTTTATTAGGCTACTTCAAGTTATCCAGAGTGTAACGACACAACTAGAGAGTGTCGCCTATGTCCGTCGACATGATGGTGTATTGTGTCATCTGACATCTCTAGTCGTGTCCCAATTTCATACATAACACACGTATATATAGGAGAGAAATAGAAGAGAGACAAGAAAGAGCTATATAAGAACAATGGAAAGAGAACAGAAAGAGAAGGAAGGAGAATCATCGAAGCGTGCCATCAATATCGGCACACCCTCCCACTCAGATCAGACGCTCTCCTGAGCGTCTTTACAATATTAAAAAAAAACACTCCAATGAAACAATATCGTAACGGAATATAGAAAAAATTGATAATTTTGAACATTATCACACAATAAAAAGTCGGATACACATGACATCAATCATTGACACTATTACAATCGCTTGAACTTTTTTTTTTTATAATGCTAAAAAGAGTTTCTTTTTTCATTCCATATTCAGAGTATCTTATCACGCCACATAAAAATAAATTATTAATAACAAATAGCTGAACATCACAGCGATAATCGAAGAACACATTAAAGAGTTATATAAATCAACATAATATCATAAAATTCAATTTTTTAGACATTTCTCACAAAAATTTCTCACATTTCTTATTTAACTTAATCAACTGTAGCGCATCAACTCGGTACGAAAGAATAGAAAAATTAATGCACCTTCTGGGCAATGGATAAAAAAATAAACTTTTTCACACGTTTCATCACTTTTGTCAGTTCAAAGATAATCTTTTCTTTTACCGTTTATTTTCGTTTATCTATAATATCTGATATTCATGGATCGTTGGTTATATAAGATAATTGATAATCAGATGGACGATTTGCAGATGATGTATTGATGATAAATGAAATGATATTGCTTGCGGCAATTGTGCGATTAAAATTCAGTGTCATCTACCCCAATTTGTTTTTTTTTCGTTGTTGTTGAGGTGAATAATGTATGTTTTCAATTGCGCTCCAGATATGGTTAACAACTAAATTTTGCTGATTGCATGTATTATATAGCAGGTATAAAACTTTTGTTAATATGATGAGTCGCCACGCAGTAGAAGTGTACCACTTCCATGTCATTCTTCTCACGGATGACTCGACTGTTCGGTCGGCTGGGTCGTTCTCGCAGCTATTCAAATATTTAGTTTTCAAGTTCTTTTGTTCATATAATTATTTCTGTTTTTCATAAAAATTCTTGCCAACGTTTGTCCACCGGAGGCCGCCGTCGTTCATACCGTTGAGGAGGTTCATCAATATATTAATTAAATTCATACTTGCTACTTCACACACTTCACAGCAGTTGATAGCCGTTTAGCTTTGATTGACTTGTTGAATCACCTTCATAATATTATAGTTGTTGACAAAGACTAACTTCGAGAAGATTTTGCAGGATTCATTAGCCAGGGTCGCCATGTAACGAACAACTTTGGGTTGGAGTAGCTTGTGCCACTCTCGGCAATGGTGTTTATTAGGCTACTTCAAGTTATCCAGAGTGTAACGACACAACTAGAGAGTGTCGCCTATGTCCGTCGACATGATGGTGTATTGTGTCATCTGACATCTCTAGTCGTGTCCCAATTTCATACATAACACACGTATATATAGGAGAGAAATAGAAGAGAGACAAGAAAGAGCTATATAAGAACAATGGAAAGAGAACAGAAAGAGAAGGAAGGAGAATCATCGAAGCGTGCCATCAATATCGGCACAAATACCAATCAAACGTAATTTTTTTAATCACGAGTTGCGAATACTGCTTTTCACTTTGATCCCGCGTTTTAGATTTCAATGTACTGTAGTATTTGACTGAAATGAAAAAATCGAAAATACTCTCTATGGAATCAGAACAGTATCATGCATTATTTAAGCTGCTCAGATTCTTGGAATCAGTACTGAAGCAGATAGACTCTCGCTTCTCTCTGGTTTATGAGCGATGATCATTGACAAGGACTAAACATGCTATCTATATTAATCCTATGCCTTGTATTAGTTACTGATCCAAATTATTGATTAGTAACTGTTCGTGATTCTAAGAAAGGTGAATTTTTTATGCATCCCAGGTCGAACATTCCGGTTCCCGGACCCCATAGGATACTCCAGGGAATACGCGGGAAAGTCGCCATATCCTGCAGGAAAACACGGGAAATCGGTGGAACATGGAAGCAGTATTCCGGTCAAAAATACGGCCGGACTTTTCCGGCGAATTCCTGCCAAGTTCCGGTGCTTTCCGCCAGGAATTGATCGGAAATCACCGGAAAATTTTCCAACCGGAATACTGCTTCCACAAAATCAACGGAACTACTCGGAACCGACCGTTTCCAGGCCGGACTGTTCGACCTGGGATACGAAATAAACTTTAATGCTTTGATCAAATTTATTTTTGTGGCAGATTTCGTATCGATATTTGTTTTTATCTGTTGTTTCTCTTTTCATAACGAGAATTCAAGTCACTGCTGTGAGTAGTGTTCATGCATCACCGGAGAAGTTTGATGTCTTTTAGAGCTGTACATCCCCCCACCCCCACCCACATCTCTTGCAGTAGATACAGCTTCTCCAGGGGGGACAAGTTGATGCATCCACACTTTTCGGGATATGTGACACTGCTGATCAAGATTAGGAAGAGGATACGAGTACATGCCTTTTTTTCACTAATATACCTAATACAAATGGAAATTGTTTGCTGTCGAGTGTGTTGTTTACCAAGAAAATACAGATACTTTTGATAATCGATTGTTGGCAACAATAATGGACTGTTAAACGCAAAATAAGTTTGCAGAATGATTTTCGAAGGTTTTTTTGGAACTAAGTTTTGCTAAATGAGTTTTTTCATATTTGCAATAGATTATCGATTCGAACGTGTTGGTCAGACCATTCTGATGAAGATCTGAAGAAGTTTTTGCATTTTCTATGGGTAGAGTGTGCTAAATTGAAACCGATAAGAACTGATTTGTATCATAGGGTTTAAGCAATCGAAGTTTTCATCGAAGATTTTATATATTGATACAATAAGCAGTATTTAATGAAGTTAGTAATTAGACTCTAGTAAATGTTTGGCGCTTTCTCTTCCAATAAAAGTTATTTCATATAGAGGATCAAATCAAATTCAATTCTTTCTAATATATGTTCATATATGTATATATAGTCGATGATTAAAACATACTTCATAGTCAATATACTAGCGATATGTATCGCATACAATAATCCCTTTCACATACCCTCAAAGAATTTTAAAACTTATCGACAATAGAAGTTTTCAAAAATAGCACTCTCTCAATGAGTAGGGGGCTCTGAAAAAAATGAGTTTTTCACCATAAAAAAAGTCGTAAAATGAATAAGTCATAGTGCATTCGATAGCTCACATCATGGTCTATAAGGTGCGCTAGAAATAAAAAAATCGAAAAATTTGACGAAAATTGACATTTCAGGGTGGAGGGGGCCTTAAATGCGACAATATATAAATGAATCATGTAACTACCTATGAAGATTAAATGAGCTGCTGATACTGTCGTCGAACTCACCAATGTGCTGTATTTGTACAATATCATCAGCATATGGTAGAAAACATTGATTCACCCTTGTTTAACTACAAAGAAGTCCGCAAAAGTGTTAGAGTATGCATATATCATTGAAAAGCAAACTAAGTGTGCTGATAATAGAAGCATTTATTGGATTGTTTTCGCATTATATTATTTCTTCATGTAACTTAATAATTAGCTTGTGTATGGGTTCAGATGAGTCACACATGGATTGCCCAGGTCGAGCAATCCGACAGTAGGCACCTATCGGAACCCATCCGATCCGACTGGAATTCAATACGATTTTATCGGATCCTGTCAGATCTTACAGAATTATCGTTGGATTCCGGGTCGAGGAATCGATGTCGGATCCTCAGTGTCGGATTCCTATGAATTCTAACGAAAAACCGTTGGATGTCATCGGAAGTTCATAGGATTCCGACACTGAGGATCCGACATCGATTCCTGGACCCGGAATCCGATAGAATTGTATCGGATTGTAGGATGTTTCCAGGTTCCTATCGGATCCGATATTGGATCACTCGACCTGGGTTTTTGTTTGGGATAACTTTTGTAAAAGGAAAAACGATCAGCTTGGTCTTTTTCTTTCTTTTTTTGTTCACGTCGGGTGCGACAATTGAAAGATCGACACGAGTCGTTCCTTTTAAAATGGTTATCCTTTGTTGATACGAATTAATATCACAGAAAGATGCATAAATATAATGTTTACTCAATTTTATTTTTCGTTTGTTAGTGATTCATTTTCGTTTCTGCTTCTGTTCTCTTTGTTATTATTTCATGTATTCTCTTCTGCTCGCTTCTAGTGATTTAGGCTGCGTCCATTTATAGTTGCTCGCTCTACTCACGTCTCTCAGCTGATGCTTAACATGAGTACTTTTCTCTCTATCTTGCTCCTTTCCTTTCTTTTTATTCTTGGTTTATGCGCTTTTTCAATTATTTACTCTCTAAATATCCCCACGTGCAAAAAATTGGTACTTAGTATAGCATATTGTTGGCACAAATTGTAACGCTTTGCTTTAAGGATGCAACGTTTCGCTTATCCATCAATAATTTTGTCTTCTATTATGTAAGCACTTCAGAGTGTTACATTCACAAGCATAATAAAAAAAATGAAAAAAAATGAAAATACCAATCTTTTCGTTTTCTGTCTCTCGTCTACATTAGTAAAACTCTGCATCCTTAGAACCGTTTTCATATGTTCGATAACGCTTCTATTTTTTTAGTTGCTTCGTATTATTTTGTATACACACCGAGAAAACGAAGTTGGGTGATTTTTGTATTGATTTTACTTCAGCACTAGTATGATTACTTCGATCGAAAACTTGAGGTAACATTACATACTTACTAATGCAATCAATTTCATTTGGTTATGCGCTTTGATAATATTTATGCTGATCTAAATACTCCTAATAACACGAGTTCATTGATCATCTTCCTTAGTTTTATTCAAAGAGAAGGCATGTCAGAAAAAAGAAAGCTACTAAAGCGATCTCTGTGAGGTAAAAATATGAAAAACAATATAACTCGCGTTAACAGTCACACGAATATTATTTCTTTTGATACATCTTGCGACTTATCGATTCATGAGTTCTTACTGAAACTGATAGGACTGTAATAAGGAAGAACTTAATGTGTTTTCATGAAATTGTATTGATATATAATAACTGAGAATGCTTCCAAAAGTATACCACAGTCACGAAGAGGTCTGTGACGGTCTGTGTGGTGCGGAGCAGAGATGCCAGTCTGGTATGCTCGCCTGCCAGGTCAGGCTAATTTTTCACATTTTAGCTTGGCCTGCGCCAAACCAGGCCAGGCCAACATGTCTAGCCTGCTCACAATTGACTTGGAATGATTTTATCTGCTGAATTCTGTATTGCCCATGTAGCCGATAATGTAAAATAATGGCAATTATTTTACATTATCGACTACATGAGTAGGTACCATCATGATCCATTTCCGGGACGAAGACATTTCGTACCAGTGTCCCGGACATCCGGTAATCCGTCGGGATATTCGACATTGATTTTTGCTTTTAAAAACATTTACCGGGAGTACTTGACATGTGTTGGTCAGGATATCATAATTAAAAAAGATACAGGGAAATTGGAATAAAATGGTCGACAATATGTAGAATACTGTCAGGAAATCGGGACGAAAACGGTCTATTGGACAACTTTCATTCCGAACACCTTGGTTGTTTTAAAGTTTTCTCATTCCGAAGAGCATGTATGCTTTTATATATCGGGAAATCGTAACGAACATCTCCTCAGGCAAATCGTAATGAAAAGTTAGTGCGAAATGTCTCTTTCCCCCATTTTCAATTCAGAAAAAAAGAAAGCGAATAATGATTGGATTGAATTTACTCCCACGATTATCACTAAAGGTGCAATAAAAAAGATAAATCAAAGAAACGAAAATAAAGTAGTCAATGCATTTTAATCTTTTATTACTTTATAACAGTTCATATTTATAAATTGTTTAATACTGTTTGCTTCTTATGTGAAATGCTAGTGGTGTCAATTCAGTGAGTTTTTATTTTCTAATATATAAAACAACTTTTTTATATTATTACTATTAAGAAAAGAAATAAATAATCACATTAATCTTCAACATCGTGACCAAAATTGAACCTAATGAATATGTTATAAAAATGCACATAAATTTTTTGGTTTCATGTATGACTGCAGGACAGGTCAGGTCAGGCCGGAAAAAAGTGGTCTGTTGGCATCTCTGGTGTGGAATGTATGGATATTTCTACTCTGTATACTACAGCAATCTATTTCGATCGTATTTCACAAATGAAGGAAATCTATAGAACTATCTGTGACCATTAGGATCGAAAGAAAAAAAAATGATGCGTTGACAATATGAAAAGTTTAGATACCATCTTTTTGAGTAAAACTAGAGAAATGATAAACGAACCTGTATTGTTAACATTATCGCTTATGAAATTTATGTCGGTTAACAATGTAAATAATGCATTTTCTTCGTGAAAATATTTGTTGAACTGAATCTAACAAAATGAGCAGTCGATTAACAGTAACATGATATCGATACAAAGGAGACATTTTAAGAAATAGAGTTTATAACCTACTCTAAAGCATCTTAATGGCTTCATACATTATACAAAGCAATTCATGGTAACTGCGTTACTTTACCTTTACGTTACGTTATTTATTTAAAAAAATAGTATAGTAAATATAAATATACCGCTCTTAGTCCGTAGTTGCATGCATTCTCTCTTGTCATGAAATATAATCGAAAAGGTATTGAAATGTATAAGGTAGAAATTTGCAACCAACCACTAGTTTCATCCTCTCCTACAGTCTGTGATACACCTTCTCAGAAAAGAATAATTTGATTGTGTTTGAAATCTTCAGTTTACAACAATTGTGCTAAACTCTTTTCAATGTAGGCTGACGACTGCTTTTATTTCGTGCGCTAGAAGAGTTACATTAGCAAATACAAGTTAAAAGGTTCCACTCGACAATTACTAAATCTGTAAAATACAAAAAATTAGCTACAGTGAACTGTTATGATGACCGAAGTAAAATATGAAGATAAAACTCGTAAATAGGATATAAAATGGGATATATGATTTCAATATGAAGTGTGCAAAAAGCAGATTCATAGTTTCAAAAAGAAATGAGGGACTAAGGGATCTTCGCAATTATTCACTTCAATGATTCAATCTGAATTCATCGAAGACCCCTAAGACTACCTAGGCTCCCCATTCAGAAGTAAAAACATACCTATAGCGATACATACACATATGTGAATTCAGGATTCAGTTGAAATAATGATTGTCTACTTAAAGTTCGACTTGTTGAGAATAGCAGTTAAAATAGGTAGTTTATCACGGTAGGAAATTCACCCCTGTTCTATTCGAATATGGGAGTGTTGTATTTTGTTTGGACCCCTAAACCTCCTCTGTTCTGAGACGTTTATGTGTTTCTTTTTCGTTTTGAATTCACTATGAAATGAAATACCTTATAGACTCGAATAGATGAGTGAAAGTGAAATCTGTAGAAAAACAGTAAGCTAATTGACAATAAAATATAAATAATAGAGAATTCGTACCGATGAAGACACATGATGATTGCAGACAATTCATTCTAATCACATGTTTACGTTGTGCGAAGACTATGTAATAGACATCAGTAATTATCTCGAATTTATCTGTACCACCTCAATTTCAGTTCAGTTGAACCGTCTCCAAAAATGATTCTCGATTTGCCTCTTCTATCTCATGACATGTCTCCACCAGATGAGCATTCGCCAGTGGGAACATCAATACCAAAGGACTCAAAATCTTCTTTGCGACAATGTAAAAAACAGCAAAAAACTAGAAGTATTTGCTTGGTTGGTGTCAGTCGTCAATTAATGAAACGAAAAATGCGTTACAATCAATGGTAAGATTGTCATTTTTTTAGCAAATGTCTCTCTTGAAATTATGTATTATTTTCATTCAGTTCAACTATCAGTGATATCATGTGTTTGGTTGGCATATTTGGGATAATTCTCATGATTATTGAAAATGAAATTACCTTTGGTGCTAGCGGTTCTAATCGCCGGGAAATCGTCTTTATTCTGAAACTGATAATTACTATATCATCAGTATTGTTGATTATTCTTGCTTTCGTTTATCATTATTACGAATTTGATTTGTATTGTATTAATAATTCAATTGTCGATTGGCGTGTTGGTTTGACTTTGATTCGAGCAGTGATGATCGCACTGGAAGTAATAATCTGTGCTATTCACCCATTTCCTCAACAATTTTCAGTAACAAACCACTCACATAATGGTTCAGAGATTTTGAGCACATCTACTGTTGGCAATGCAGAGACAGACAAAAAATTGTTGTCGTACATCCATATTGATGTGGCTCTTGGATTGCCAAGTAAGACAATATCGGAAATCAGTTTGTGCCTCATTTATACTAGAACTAATGTTTTTCTTCAAGTGTTTTGTCGTCTTTACTTGTTGGCTCGCTTCGTTTTATTTCATTCAAGAGTGATTCATGATACAACATCACGATCGTTGGGTTACCTCAATCGAGTATCGATTGATTTTATTTTTGTCATCAAATATTATTTGGAAATATGGCCAATGCGCTCTTTAGTGATAATCAGTATCATTTTTTTCTTCATTGGTAGTTGGAGTTTTCGAGCCTGTGAGTATCAACCCGGTGAAGATCACATATCGTTCCAGAATGCGATGTGGCTCTCTATTGTCACTTTCACGACTGTCGGTGAGTGTCGAAGAACAAAGACTTAGTATGAATTAAATTTTTGCATCGCTTGATTTACTTTTAGGCTATGGTGATTTCAGTCCATCTACATATTGTGGTCGAAGTAAGTAAAAATAAAGGTTAACATAGTTGCGTAGGATTATTTTAGTAACTGAGGTTACTTAAGTGAGCTCTATCTATTCGCTAGCAAAGAGATTTCGGGGCTATCTTGATGTTTGTGCGTCAATTTTAAATGGCATGGATTTACACCATCAGTAAAATATATTGAATGATAAGTTAAATAGATAAAATGTTCAGTAAGATAAATGACCAGTAAAAAGTATAAAAATGATCAGTAAAATGATTAAATTATCAGTACTTAAGTTATCAGTCTCCTAGCCAATCAAACAAGCGTTAAAAATAACGACGTTTTAATACGTTAAAAGCGCACATTTCAGTGTGCTAAAACGCGTTTTCTACCATAAAAATATCGTTTTATTGCACCAAAATGTGCGCTTTAAAAGCGTAAAAACGTCGTTATTTGCAACGCTTGTCTGAGTGGGTCCCACAGAATAGAAGCTTACTCCAAAAATTGGTGCTGCCTGAATTCCATGGATTCATAATTCATGGGGAATCCACATGAGATGCTTAATTCGAATTCGAACATAAATGACAGTTCAACTACATCATATCAATTCGAAAATAAAATATCCAGCACTCATACAGTTACAGCAACAAGCAAAAGATACAATTTTATCCCAGTTATAAATTTTATAATTCGAATTGAGACATCCATATAAGTAGGGCAAAAAGGGAAAAATAAAATTTTATCCTAGTTATAAATTTTTTAATTCGAATTGAGGCATCGCTAAATGGCGTTTCAGAAAGTACAAATTTTAAAGTGTGGTTGCTCGACTACTGAACCAAGTCAGAACCTGTCCATTAGTTAAACTTTGTATAATCAACAACAACACTTCCGACACTCTCCTAACAGAATAATGAAACTGTTTAGTAGAGGATAACTACCACATATTGTGCACACCACCTCCGACTGACCGGATAGGTTTCTATATCGTAACGATAGTTGCTGGCTGAAGTACAGTGCAACATGGAACACGTCTTTGGATCAAGATTCCATGTTTGCTAGCAGCGCAACGCAGCATTTTGTCACACGTCAATATGATAATATGGTGAACTCACCATCTGCCACAATGGGGCTGTACGCTATTATCATACTTTCACAGATTTTACTATTCGCTCAACCAGTCCCCACTAGGGGTGGACCATTTTTTTAACGGAACTTAATTAATGACATTAATTAGTGACTTCCATTAGCCATTAATCTTAATGGTTAATGTTTTCTGAGAAAAACTTAATTCATTAATATTAATGATTAATGAAAAACATTAACATTAATTTTAAAATTAATGTTTTTATTAATCATTAATATTAATGCCAATGTTCTTGAGTGATATTAACGGTTAACGGTTAACGGAAACATTCACCATTAGTATGAATAGTAATGTTTTCGTTAAATATTAGGGATTATATTGTCATTAATCATTAATATTAATGTTAATGTTTTCATGAAAACATTAATTTTTCCATATTACCGAATTAGATTTTTCCAAGGAAACATTATCTACAATTATTAATCAATTAATTGGTCTTAATAGCTAATGTTTTCTCTGAAAGTGTTAGTTACTTAATATGGAAAGTTAATGCTTTCATGAAAACATTAACCATTAATATTAAGTCATTACTTTTAATGAAAACATTAACATTAATATTAATGATTAATAAAAACATTAATTTTAAAATTAATGTTAATGTTTTTCATTAATCATTAATATTAATGAATTAAGTTTTTCTCAGAAAACATTAAACATTAATATTAAATTAATGTTAATGACCCACCCCTAGTCCCCACTCCCTGTTGTCATAGCAAAACAATTTGCTGTGATTCTTAGTATTAACATGGCGAGAGTCTTAGCCAAACACAGCACATTACTTACGCACACTTTTATTTAAGCGTCTCCCGCAGAGGCGCTGTCAAAAGGGGTCTCTGTGTACGCAGTCAAGTCGATCCTCATCACATTCGCTGATAGGCCTAAAGGGAAAGGTCATAACGGGTATCACATAGCCACCTTCCAACGGCTGCAACGTTTTCACCAAAGAACCAGAACTTCTCCTGGGGATGTTAGTTAATTCTGTAGGAAGCGAGTCCTACGCTGATGTATGCTTTGAGGACCCGTAGGAATACTTATTGGAATGGCTGGTATGTTTTTAGAATCATCAGGTATCCTACTAGCATGCTCGGGTATGCTTGTAGCATGCTCAGGTATGCTTCTAGCATGATCAGGTATCCTAACAACATGCTTGGGTATCATTTTATCATGCTCAGGTATCCTACAAGCAATCTGAGGAGTCTAACTAGCAATCATGGGAATGTTACGAGGAGCCGCCAGAATGCTACTATCATCATCGGAAGTGTTACTAGCAATCTCTAGAAATATTATTAGTAATCTCACGAATACGCAAATCCACCTCAGTAATGCAAATAGGGAACGTACGCAGGTCAGTAGAATTCCGACACAAATTGCTGGAAACTGACCTGTGATCGCCGTATAGTTATTCCGGATAGCTTACTCATTACCTGGGATGGCAATGACTACTCTTGCTTGAAAAGAGTATCGGTATATCGCACAACTGTGGGTGTCGCGAAGGGACTGGTGGGTGTGCAGGGGGCATCGTGCAACGCTGGGTACAATGAAGGATTTCGTTCGTGAGTGTGTGAGTGGACTTATATGGATATCTCAATTCGACTTATAAAATTTATATTCTGGATAAAATTTATCTTTATCTTTTGCCTGCGCACAAGAGGATTTGCGGAAGATTTCATTTATATTCGAAGTCCAATTAGGCAGCTATTCGGAATTCATATGATCTTAAACGATAAGCTGATGTGAAGCACCCGCATGCGAAGATGTGCACTGTGTGAAGCATCGTGGGGTAGCATCAACCAAGTCGTATCGGACGCAACTTATAGTGGCTCTACTCACTGTTTCACTTTGTTGAATTGGATTTCCGTGGGCTCTCATGGATTCTCCATAGATTCTCAATTCATGAAATTCAAATAGTACCAATTTCCAGAGAGGGCTTCCATTCTGTGGGTAGACAATCTATAATTTAAATACTGATCATTTAATCGTTTTACTGATCAAATATTTTGTTGCCATTTTAAATTTACTCAATTTGCACGCCAGTAATCTAAGAAGACGGTTCAGACCTAAATTCTAAAACTGTTGAGGTAGAAATGCAATGAGCTTTAAACTGACATACATCGACCGCTCAAAAATCATGCACCAATTTCAGGCATTATAACAACAATTGAAGATTATCAAAATACAACATTCAGGTTTTCAAAATAAATGATGCAATTTTCCGTGGTCATCAACGCTATGATAGATATCATGCAAATGAAAAATCTGACACCACAGGAAACACTTAGAGGCATCAACCGTATGGCTGAGCCGCCGCAGTAGCCAATTTTTCTATAAATCAGCCGCCGCAGTCACCAAATTACTGGCAATTTTAAGAATTTTCGGGGAGCCGCCGCTACGAAAAAGAAGTTTCGTCGTTGCGCCACTACAATAGATAAAAAATTTTGATAGAGTCATCCACCGTCACTGACATCAATACATATGCGATCGAACCGAAGATTTTTCTTTTAATTTTCATCAGTGAATTTTTAACTCAACCGCCGCCGTCACATAAGGACTTGTAAATATCAGTCGGTGCCGCCGCTGTGGCAAAAGTTTTAAGAGTTTGTAGCAGCCGCCACTAAAGACAT
The DNA here is from genome assembly GCA_900239745.1 of Rotaria magnacalcarata. Classification (NCBI taxonomy): domain Eukaryota; kingdom Metazoa; phylum Rotifera; class Eurotatoria; order Philodinida; family Philodinidae; genus Rotaria; species Rotaria magnacalcarata. The sequence goes on from OENM01000004.1 coordinate 84,295, forward strand.
TACTCATTCTAATAACGAGCCGCTGGAAATCTTCAAAAATTGAAAATTGATGCCCGCCGCTGCCGTTCAGTCCTTCGGCTGACACCACTAAAAACGTTACAAAATTAATTTTCATGACACTTACTGTATCTACAATAACTACTATTGCTTCACTGTTCAATTCTCTGCTACCTAAATATAATTTTCAATCTAATTTTAATTCACCCAATAGTTTTGTTTTATTGTAACCCTAAGTATGTATTATCATACGGAACTGTTAATAGATCGTTTTACTCGATATGCTAAATCTTCTATATGTTAAATAGGCGTCGCTGCTCTGATTGCTTTTGCTGGTCTTGTAACTAGTGCATTTCTTATCGCAGTGCTATCGAGAAAATTAGAATTTAGTCGCTGCGAAAAGTATGTTCATCAATTCGTCTTAAACACTGAACTTAGCAACGCAAGCAAGTGTGCAGCGGCCAACATCATCAAATGTGCAGTTTGCCTTTTTCGTTTGAAGCAGCATGGTCTACATTCATCATTTGAGCATCTACGAATGCAAAGAAAGTTATTTACTTGGATAAAAACGAATCAAAGAATTAAACAAGAGCAGCGCAAACTAATGGATACCTGTGTCGAAGGGCCGGGAACTTCGTACAATCAAGATCGCATAAATACAATTCATGATGAAACTTCGCAACGCCTCGTGTTAATTCAAGAGAAAATCAATCAGCTCGAAGAAAAACTAGCAAAAATCGACGATACGATGAAGTCGATTCAGAACTTGATGAATATCATTCTGACTAAGGACAGACAATGAAAATTTCTTAGGTTACTTGTCGAATCTTCGAGAAGGCAGTGTTCATACATAGAAACAACTAACATTCGTTTCAAAATTTAAAAAAAACTACGATGTTCTCAATAAACTTTGTTAAGCGCTAGACGAGGACTTATGAAAGCGAAATCCTAGACAATCAGCGCATTTCGAATTAAAATGGTGGAATATTTGATTAATCATATGAATTATTTATCTAAATTATGAGAATAATCTAATGCTGGAGTTATTCATCGAAAAAGCTTGTTAGTGCAGTCTCTTTGAGACTAAATTATGGAACTCACATATATCTCTTAGGCTTACTAAACTAATTCAAAATAGCTCATGTGAAAAATGTACCTTAACTTCCAAAATCTATAATTAAGTATTTACCCTTTTTATTATCTCTGTAATGGAGCGATAACTGTTAGCAGATATCTTTAACAATGACAGAGACTAGTTGATAAAAATCTGAAATGGGTGTGGGTTAGAGCCCATCGGGTCCGGATCTGAAAATTTTTCTGAACAAAACTCGATCATACATCTCAATTGACAAAAAAATTGAATTCGATGATTTTTTTTAAATTTTCGTTTGCCTTATTCACAACAATGTAAACTGATTTATAATGCATAGAATACCTTGTTGGCTAGTTAAATTTAATTAAGTTTTGATATTTATTTTTAATCGAGAAGTTCGTTCTTTCTTAGAAAGGAATGCATATCTTTTTATTTTCATATTTTCACATTCATACCATTTAGTATAATGACATGCTTTTATTTATCATGAACTACTGGATGAATAAAATAAATAATAATGAATCTTTGTGATACGTGCTTAAATTCTCTCGACAGAAGCTTTTGGTTAGAAATACAAGCTAACTAAAAGAAATTATTGGTAAATTCCTATCGGATCGTTAAAGGACTATGTAGAGCTTGCTACTCATCACAAAATAAAATGAAATACTATGTCGCATGTTTGAAGTAGCAATTGGAATCACGTTCGACAAAATTCATTATTAGTTTTGAGAATACNATTGAATTCCGAACCTAAAAAATTGATTAAAACGCTCGAGCCCACCAGGTCCGGTTTCTCAATCCGAAGATTTTTCATTGTTCGACTCCGGGTTTATATACGTAGTCTTGAACCCGATGGGGTCTAGGGTGAGTGTGGGTGTGGGTATATCGGTCTGTGATTATTTGGGTTCTTTTATAGGAACACATTCGACACCTACATCCACACCCTTCATCACCTGATCATTTGGAAAGTGAGAGAGCTGGTAGGTTTCAACAGGTACCTCTTTTTTATGAATTCGGTACAGATTTTGCTTGTCCTTTGTTTGTGTAAGTTTTCTTCGCTGGAGGACAGCTTCGAAAAATCGGCACACGTTTCTCGATTATATAACTAGAACATGCGCTTGTGGTAGCTTATTATTTGCGATAGAACATTGAGTAGAAATGCGCATTCACTTGTTTTTCTATCAACGGCGAGTCGGCTTTATTTCTGATTTGTTTCTCCAGCATAGTCAGTCTCACAGACTGAATTTTAGAAATAAACGATCTATACAGAGCCTAATCCGAAAATCATAGCTTAAAGTGCTAATAAACCTTTTTAATGTTGACAGATCATTTTTTTCTATTTGTCAGATTCAGATATGAATGTTTAAGTTAGAATAGTTAAAGCAAACAGACAATATTGAAATGATATTGATGCGTTTTCCTCATAAACTATTCTTCGGATGCCGATTGATTTACTATGTTATGTAAGCTGTTGCATATTGGGTAATTCGAGCACCTGTAGTAGCGCTTTATTATTTTAAGCAAAGGCTTTAAGCTCATTTCCTTATTTTCTTATTATTTCTCACTATTATTTATATGAAAATTTTCGCTTACAACCGCTGACGCTGTTTTTATTTCATTTTTCATGCTCATATCAAAAAATGAATGACTAACAGCAAGCAACGACAGATACTTTAAGTGAGGACCTCGTCAGACATTTGATTACTTAGTTACAATTGTTCCAGGAACTACTATAAGATTCGCAGAATAAAACATGAATTTCGATGTCAATGATGCGAATTTTATGGAAACAGAGGAATAGTTATGAATATTTAAGGGTCCTAGTGCTTATCGACTAATTCCGATGTAAAAACTTGATTTCAAAAATCGATTATAATCAATAATTTCAGTTGTAATAATCATAGCAAAATCAGTATTTTATCGATTTTTATGATTATAATTCATTTGTAATCGATTTTGACCTCTCTAAAGCTGATTTTTTTCGATATTTTTTACACGGGTTGAGAAGTACTTTGGTTCAATTAATTATCATACTCTTTTAACGCATTCGCCGAACTCGTTACCAATGTGAACTTTGTGCTGAAAATCAGACTTTCGATCTTTGCGAAGACTGCATTGCGCAGGCTGCGGTGGTACATCCTGAACACATATTTCGTCCAATATACTGATTTGGTAGATTTTTCTGTTGAAAGTACAAGGTTATTATTTACAATATAATTACATTGCGCATAAAATACACCCTAACTATAAAAAACTACTGCAGTATGCTATTTTAGTGTTGAGTGTGTCTTGATCTTGTCGAATAATAAATTCTATCTCAGCTGAATATTGAGAGTCATCTAGATGCACAATAAGTGGCACTGATTGATACACAGTTCATGTGGAGCTACGCTGACTGTGTTGGCGTGGTTGGTTATGAGTTTGTTGTTTGATGGTATCTGAAAGCACATGCAGCTATAACCGGACTGATTGATGAACACTCTGACAATATAAATATTTTCAGTATCATAGTCAAATTGAAAACAGACACTCTACATATCGACTAAAACTGGTTCATTCGTGCCAGCACTGTTTAACTATGCTCGCGGAAAATTTAAATTTTTCTCAAAATTGATCTCATGGATTAAACTAAATTCCACGGTACAATGTTCATCGATAATCTTTTGAAAATACCATCAACACGGACATTCCCAATATAGTATACAATAGTCGAATGTAAAATGATCATAAGGAGTAACCTGAAATAACGTGCGACTAAAATTAGTTTAGACTAATAGAACATGGAATTAAGTTGTTAGCAAGGTGAATAGTTATAAGAAGCAAAACCACATAATCATAAGCAACAGTCTTGCCAATTTCTTGCATGTATTGGAACGGGGGAAAGCAATGAATTGAAATCAAATAAGTAACTCTAACTTATATCAAATCACAAATTGATAACATTCTGTTTTTCCCTTGCTAGTGATCAAGCGGTTGATATCCAAAATTCAAGTAATTTAGAGATACTTGACAAAACTATTGGTAAATAAAGTATTAAAATGCTACAGTTGAATATCGCTACTTCTAGTTCTTGCTCTTGAAAGTTGAATAGTTTCATTTTTACGAAATGTTTTCGTCATTTTCTTGAATTAATTTGATTAGTGTTGTGCGGATGTTGTATGTTCGATGAAAGAGTCTTGATTTCCAGTAAATTCGACGGATACCAAATGAAAATATATAACTTCGTGCTAGGTTAAAAATGAACTAACATCAATCTAAATAAAAATATTGTCACAAATCTTATTTTGTTAAACTTTAATAGCCAATCCCAACGTATTCTCTAATTTTATTTGTAGCAGCATCGGTCATTTACCCAACTAGTTGTTGTGTTAGTTTTTTTAACTTCTGCTTGAGTGGCATCGAACTTTTTGCTCAGATAAGCTGCGTCTGTCTCCGATATAGAATGCAGCATGAGTTCTAAGCACAACCATAATCATCTAGTTCTTTGAATATTGGAAGTTTTGCTATATGAAGTCATTCTTTATTCAAGTTCGTATCATATTGAACACCCTGCTCATCATCCAGTAGATTCAAAATTCCATGAGCCGACAGATCGTCTTTATCATAGTCTGCATCCCACATAATTGAACATATATTGCTTCTAATTTCTCTGACAAAGGAAACAAAAGTTTCTCATTAAAAATTGGATTACAGCCATCGTGAGTCTGTGTCTTTTGATAGATTTCTGTTTGATATTTCATATCTGTATTCTTCTTTTTTTCGTCCATAGACAGAGGTTCCATTGAAATAACTGCATAACAATCGTTTTCACCAAACCAATCACTTTTTGGCTAATCATCTGCCTTAACAACAGTAACAGAGAGAACACCTTTGACATGTTGAGGTGGAGAATGTCCGGAAGCCCTTGCTAAGATATTCGACATCTATTGAAATAGTTCAGGCCGATAAATCAGTATAGTTGTTTTGATCTATACTGGTAGCTCGAATGATTACTTTAACGTATCTTTGTATATTATTGCATGCATCATTGCATAAAGTAACTCGTATATTTTTTCCATAACAAATAAAGTTTTATGAGGCCTTTATATAAATACTTCTCACATTTGTTACTAGTCACTAGTGGGTGTTAGCATCACAATGCAGTGATTCATCGTTCGTGGATCTCATGTGTTCGCCCATAAATCACTGAGCGGTTTTTTCTACAGAAAGCGTATCAGAAAAAGCCTAACAATAGCAAAAAAATGAGCTTTTGCAATGAACCTTAGAGATAAAAAAATGTTACATGAAAATATACTATAGCTTAGATCTCGATTCATCTAAATTCACAACTTTCACTAGTGACGCTATGTTCATTCAGTTATATCATCATTCAAGATATCTGATATTCTGAATGAATAACTTACTCCATAAGTAGATTATGCTTTTTTGAATTTTACTTTTTCAGTTTCAAATTTTATGATAATTCCAGCAGCCAAAAAACCATCAAATACAGTAAAAAAATCTGTTGAATATGTTCTTTTAATCAAACATCAACAAAAATGCAATACAATGGACGGAATCAGGCAAATAGTAATAATTGTTACATGAAATACTGTTTTAATCTAAAACCAACAAATGATATTCGCCAGTTAATTACTTTGACAAACATAAGATAATTATGTTTTTCTATGAAATAAATCTTAGCCTAGAATCATTATTAAACTTCAGTTGATGGATATGATATTCTTCGTAACTTTCGCTCCATTGTCAAATGCATGGTGTTTTTCTTTGTTGATAGCGGATTATTACACATTGATTGTGATGTTCTTCTTACTGTCCGATTTGATTTATTAAAATTATCTTGTTCCAATGCATAGAATACTTTATGTTTGTATAGCCAAAACCATAGAGCAATACCAATAAGAAACAGAATACTTGAACTGAGTAAAAATATTGGTAAAAAAAGCTTTTGAAATAATATAAATTCTTTATTGATTATTCTAGAATTATTTATCAATGTATCAATATAATTTCGATCGAGTGTGATCTGATTTGAAGGTTGATATTGACCAGCTATATAAATGGGTTCATGATAAGAATTTATTTTCAATAAATGACGATCAGGTGTACAACAAAAATAATAATTATTTGTATTACAACAAAAATATTGCACGAAATTTTGAATTGGACAAGTAAAACCTATAAAATACAAACAAAATCATTCAATATCATTTTGTTTTCCACTGATTTAAGAAAACGAACCCTTATTCCTAACACCATTCGCATCAATAAATTCATTGCAAATAATACTTGGTGATTTATTCAATGATATTATTCTTGTCGAATTTTTGGTTGTAATCTTAGTTGTATTAGTTCTTGTCATTCTTGTTCACTATATGAGAGAATTGTAATAATACCGCAATTAGTATGACGAAGAAATATATGTTGATGAAAGATTGAGGGAAAAGAAAGAATATGTCTATCATCAGTATTCTTCTATTGGATGATTAAGATAAGCGCAAAACAAACAAGAAATGACAGATGCTGACCAAGAGAAAGAAAAATAAATTTCATCTGTTTAGCTGATATTTTTCTAGTCGGGATATTCATGATAATATGATTCTTGTATCACAGTAGACAGGCAGCATTAGATATTGATAATTATCCTTTTTTTTCGTCTTTACTTATTTCAGTAGAAAAAGAACTGCCATAGATAATTATCGCCTTAATTCTAGTGAAGGAAGCAATCAAATGATGTACGATCGTATTTATTATGTAAGAACTTTATTGGGTTCATAATATATCATGATTACATAGCACTAATACTGTTTCGTTCAATTGATCACAATTTATATTGAACAGGAATTTTGTTTTGCTTTGATTTTACACAAGTTTATCGAAAAAAATAAAAATAAACAAACATGTATTTCATTTTTGTTATAAAAAAAAATATTGTTTTATTTCAACGACAATTTGTACTGAAATTATCTATTCAGAAACTTGTTCGATCTATATTATTGTCTATTTACGATTGATTTGTAAATTTTCGATTATCTTAAGCAGTAGTAGAAGAAAATAGTTTATGATTTGCTGGATCAATCACATTGCCATCAGGCTTACTTGAATTGTAGTCTGCATTGACAGGTACTAACACTGGCAGAATAGTAGCTGAATGATTCGTATCAACATTAGCAGCAGCAATTTCGTCATCAAGTACACGAAGTTCTTTACGTGATAAATGTTGTACAATAGCACAACCAATCGAATCACCAAATACATTGATTGCAGTACGAAATCGATCACTATAAATAACAAGAAAAAAAAAGATTATATGATACCAAACAGATAATTATTGATTATGATGATAAACTAACAGGAGCCAATCGACAGCATAGATAGTTCTAACTTCTTCAGGTGGTAAGCCAAGTGCATTGAGAACAATAACCATAGTCACGAGACCTGCTTGTGGTATACTTGCAGCCCCAATCGATGCCAGTGTTGATGTTAAACTAAAAAGTGAACGTAGATTTAAAAAGAAAACAAATTCAACTGGATCTGTTTTCTACCTTGTCACAATAATTTTCACAGCATTCAATGGAATACCATTCAATTGGGCAATATAAATAGCTGCTACTGCTTCATACAATGCTGTTCCGTCCATATTTACTGTTGCTCCAACAGGCAAAACAAAGCGTGAAATTCTTGGATCGATATGATTTTTTTCTTCTACACATCTATATGTTACAGGTAATGTTGCTGATGAACTACCGGTTCCAAACGCTGTAACTAATGCTTGACTCATGCCACGTATATATTTAAAGCTGTTTATACGTGTAATGGCAAAAAGAAGCAGAGGCAAAACTATAAAACCGTGTATAAATAAGCCAGCTAAAACTGTCGCCATGTAAAGACCTAGTGACCCAACGAAATCACCTAGATTATCCATTTCAAGCATTTTAGCAACAATTAGAAAAAAGACACCAATAGGACTATATACCATTGCAATACGTACAAGTTGCATAACAACTTCAAGCATTGCTTCAAAGAAATGTTTTAATATTATCGCTTTTTCTTTCAAACGACTAATCAATATACCGAATATAATACAAAAAAGTAGTAAACCAAGTACATTAATACCATCACGTTTTCCTACTACTGGCGTATAAATAGTTATATTGTATCCTAAATAGTTTTCTTATAAATTTTTCTTTAGATAGAATTTCATACTACTATTACTTGTTTCATTGGGGCGCAAAATGAACGTTCTATTTACTTTAAGATCAGTACCAGACTAATAAATAAGAATCATATTGTGAAATATTCTTTTTTATAAGAAGAAAAAATAAACCTACTGAACGAAATGTAGCTTCTACAATATTTTCGGGAAATAGATTTCTAAATATAACTATGAGAAAGAACTTTGTATTCTACTTATTTATTTTTACCTGAATAAATCTAAAACGGTATCAATTGTTCGACCTTCGGCTGCTTTTGAATTAGGGTTTATTTCTACTGTACCACCACGTGTTCCCGGTCGTATAGTTAATACAAGAATAATACCGAGAATAGCTGCAAGTAATGTTGTTCCCAAATAATATACTAATGCTCGAATACCCATTTTCCCGGCAGATTGTCCATCGAGTTGAGCTAAAGATGAAATAATACTTGAAACAATCAATGGAAGTATCAACATTTTAAGTATATTGATAAAGATTTGTCCTGGAAAATCAATGTAAGTTATATCTTCTCTTGTAATACGACATCCACCAACACGTTCGTCTATAATGAAACGATAGATTTAGAAAAACAAAACAAAACAAAAAGAAACATTTTTTTCTTTTAACAAAAATTTTGGTCATCTTACTTCCAACACATTTGAGAGTTCGAAGAGCGATGCCAATTGCAATACCAAGTACAACTGACGAAATCGTTGCAATTAATAAAGCTTGTTCTTTAAGATTTTCTTTTGTGAAACATCTCTGACAACAACTCAGTAGTTTAGAGAACTTTACATGTTCACCAGTTGGGACATCAATAATATGATGTGATACTCTGGCATGAGCAGAAATTGGACGTGATCCATGTCCTTCTAATATGATTTGATTAGATGTCTCTTGTGGTATCACTGGTGACACCGATTTTTTCTTGAAGAAGCGCATGAACTATTGCAAAATTCAATATTTAACATAATTGTGAAGAAGAAAGAAATGTACGTACAAAAAGCAAAAAGATTTGTCTTACTTCAATGCTTTCTACCAAATATGTATATTTATATGTTTCTTTAGATGCCTTAAGAACCGATCGTAAATTAAATTTTTCTTTTATACTAAATAAAAAGAAAATGATTAATGAGGGTGAATAGATTTATAAAGAATATCGCGGAATAATAGAAACAAAAAATATACGAACATTTAAATATTGAATATACGCAATCTCTTATCCTTTTTTTTTTGTTGATTTTTGTAAGCGTCAAAGAATTCACTTAAAGTGTTTGTCTTTCTCTTTCGTTTTTTTTCACACTAACATCATTGTTTTATTTTCCTTTAATTTTAGAAAGCGCCATTCGTATAAACTCATGAGAGCAACATAATCACAAATGAAATTGATTTATGACTCTTTGCAATCTAAAGAGTTCCTTTCTTTACTTAGGTGATAAAGATAAGGAACCTTGCTGAATTGCATTTCTGTTTTGTGAAACACGATCTGAAAGGAGTGTTGAAGTATATAGGGTAGAAATTTGGACCCACCCCACAGATCGGGACAGAGAAATTAATTAAATTCTCTGTCACAGTCTGTGATGGTCTCTACTGACTCCATAGATCAAAATACAGACCTTGACCGAAAGGCGGCATATACGATTACAGACAGTGGCAGAAAAACTACAAAGACTCAGAGATCGTGGTAGACAGGTTCCAGCAAAGGAGATCCATCGTGTTTCACATTTTAATCTCACAGGGATTGCGCTAACAGCTTTTCTATAGATGATTTAGGAATTTGAATAATATTAATAAGTCTTGTAGATAAAGGATTTATAGAGAGGTTTTGTTATTTTCAAGCAGCATGATTCACTACCTTGTTATTTACATATTGGTATCCACAGTATATAGGCGAGTCGTCTAGATCAATTGAATGATGAAATGTTAGTTTTCAACGTACAATGGTTACAGAAATACCAAATTCATATATAACTAGTAGAGATGCACCAAATCCAAATCTAGTCAAACCCAATTCCTGGGTTTGATAGGATTTGACTTGGAATTGATTTTGACTACCTATAGCTACCAAGAATATAATAGTTTCGGTATCAAAAACCTTGAAATCTGACCAAACCTTGGCATCCGCTGGATGCAGTTTTCTTCGCTTTATGTAATGATCACATGAGCTTTGGCTTAATCTCTAAGAAAGCATTGAGATTTGGCTAGATTTTATGTAAAACTTTGACTTTTTTCTCATTTGTTTAGTCAAATCTTAATGCCTTTTTAGTGATTAAGCGAAATCTAATCTGACCATTAGATAGAACGAAGAAAATTACATCTAATAGATACTACGGTTTGGTCATATTTTACCGTTTTTGATACCGAAACTCCCTATATTATTGGGACCTATAGGTAGTCAAAGCCAATTCCAAGTCAAATCCAAATCCGATTCCAGTCAAATCCTGTCAAACCCAAATCCGAATCTAGAATTGGGTTTGAATTTGACTGGAATTGGATTTGGTGCATCCATAATAACTACGAGGAGATCATTCATAGGTATGATTTCGCTTTTCCAGCTGAATTTCATGTATGCTGCAAAGCACGGCCAAATACGACAATCCCGACAATTTTCTTTTTAATACTTGATAATGAGAAGATCCAAACTTGTTAGTGAATTCCGACTTCAGCATTCCATATTTGTAAAAAGATCAGGCTTTTGAATTCCTATCTCAAAATTTACCCATGTAAAGGATTACAATCACACTCATTCACATGGTAACTTTCAAGTTAGGAATGAAAATTCTGAAAATTTGTATGCAGGCTATTCTAAATTAGGTCTTCAATGCGAGCAAAGTGTCACATCGAAACAAAAATATGAGATTCTCCAGCAAAAATTCAATGCAATCGTACAATCACTGTATACGAGCAATGTCGTTATGATCTAGCAGTAGTATTTTTTTTGTTCTTTCTCCTCGAGTTACGATTCACAATAAGAGACTTTTTGAAGACGCCAAAAGAAAGAAGAAAATATATTCTACGACGTTCTTTGAATCTCAGCAAAACCATATATAATCATGTGCTATGAGTATAGATATTTGACTATTATCATCAGTCATATTGAGAATCAGTTTGTTTTTCATACAATTTATTCACATGTTTTCTTATCTCTACATCTTACTTTATGTATATTGGATTAATATAAGTGTTCGCAATTTTCAAATACAAGAGTGAGACGCAATTCTAGCAAAAAATAGATTTAAGTAGGTGTAGTTATATGATTCGTCTGTTTCACGAGAGACACGAATAACGAGGCGAAAATATAAGTAAAAATTAATTTTTAGTGCACAAAACAAATGCCTAAATATGATTAACTAACGAAGCTGTATCTTCAATCTATGATACAGAGCCCTATTTGGGAATAGTAAATATATTCGTGCATGTCTACATCGATTTTCAAGTTTTGATATACCAGGCTTGAATCATGACTTATTTTATATCAAATAAATAACAATCATGAAAAATGATTTATGATTATTATTTGACGTTATTCATCTGTACTCAAATTGCTTAGTAGTATATCACAAGGTTTTAGTCATTTATATCACGTGTATTACGATCGGATAATACATATTTAACTCGAAAACAAAAAAAATATTCAAATTCTAATGTCTTTTTTGGAATTTTAACGTTAAAATTCAACGAGAAGCATTTTTCAGCATTGTTTTCAGCACACACAAAAACCTGTGACTCATTCGCTGGAGCATACAGTATAATCAGCGATATATTGTTGATAGAGATATTTTATAACCGTTTGTTTGACAGCTGCATTCTATCTTTCATTTTTCATCTATCTTCTATAATGATTATACGATCAAAATGATGTTTGACTTCTCCGTCTTAATCCAGGCACATCGTTTTTGTCGCTATTCTATTCTGCTGTACACCTATTTCTACCGACTCTTTAATAATAGATGTCGCTAATATTATCAATAATATCTCATCATTAATCTTTAATCAAAGCTGATAACAAATTACAAAATAACAAAAACAAAATACTGATCTACTAACTGATGAAAGGAAGACGCTTGCTTTTTACTGGTTATTTCTAAATGCATTGATCGAATTCCTTGTTTTTAAAACCGGGCCAAATATTAAGATTTGTACATATTTGGAATCAGCATAAAATGAGGAACACCGTGCAGTGTTTCTAATAGAAATCTCAAACAAAAAGTCAAATGACATTTTATATTCGTAATCAAAGTGTAAAATGATACTTTGTTTATTAAACAAAGTATCACAAAGTTTCCAAGGTGTAGATTGTTAGAATTCAAGTAAAGAAAAAGCAATATTTCAAAATATTTTACATGAATATACTACGGATATAGTACCGGCAGAGGGATTCATATCTCACTCTCATGAAATTCGTGTTTTTGCCAAGCGAACTTTTAAGCGTTTTATTCAGATTTGTTTTTACTAATTTTGAAAACGCCACTGTAATCTCCTGTTGAATCTAAAAGTATTTGAATCGATGTTCTGAGACACATATTTCGCACTCGCATATTCTTCTCCTATATCTTGAGATATCGAGACTAAGAGCGGTACTTTAACTTTAAAAAAATTTAAGTGAAAGTAGACCATTCTAGAAGATTTTCTTTTGCAAAAAGAAGATATCTGTTTGATTAAAAAGTTCTTTTTAAAGATTATTTTTCACAAAAACCCAAGTAGATTTCATCTTTTATGGAAAAAAATTTGTTTACAAAATCTTGAGAAACAAAAATGACTTTAACTTTAAATTAAAGTTAAAATGTCAACCCTAATCGAGACACTTCTGTTCCGTGCCTATACAAGATTAAATAGAAAATATACAACTTTTAGAGTTTAATGATGAGCAATTCGTTCATCTTATATTTCATAGATGAGGTAAACGAAAACAAAAATAAAAATGGATACTACCTAGTAGAGATGTAGTGAGACTGAAAATGAAAATTTTCAACTTTTCAGTAAAACAGTGTTGAATCGTAAAAACAAGGGACTTGCAAAGTCCTTGAAGTAATTAGTTAATGTTTGGTCTACAAACATGCATCTTGAATGGAATCGTACCGTACTACACATAATCAGAGCATCTTCAAGAACAAAATCGAGAAATACTCGGTACATCCCTACTACCTAGTTTAGTTTAAACACGGAATATATATATTCTGTACACATAGCATTGAGGATGGATGAGGGCGCTGTGTCTAAAAGAAACTTGTACCGAGTACTAGAATGAAAATACATATATTAGTTACATTACTGTGAATTATACTTGTCTCGATCAATGGTGATGAAAAGGGTATTCGCATCGGTTGCTTAAAAAGTTTTGTCGAATATGAAGGTGTACCAAAAATTGAAATACAGAAAAAAGAGTTTCAATTAACTAGAAAATTTCAGGATATCGAATATATTAATATTAATCAGAAAATTTAGAAGTTGGGATTAGGACGTGTATATGGTGAAAAGCAAAGTATAAATTATTCTAAACAAGTGTCAATTTGACACTTTGTTTCCATGAGCAAAGTGTAAAATACAGTGTCAATCAAAAATCGCAAGGGTCTTGGACACTTTGTCACAAAGGCTGATACCTGCTGTTAGAAACACTGACACGATGTGATATATATTTTGCTGGCGCTCCATAGAAAATGAATAGGTGACACTAGCTGATTTGGTTTCATGATAGAGGGTTACTATGGAAGTGATATGGGATTAGTGATATAATATATGTAACAATATCATTCTATTGGCCTGCTTGCTATTGTTGCTTACCCATTTAATTGCAACAGAGCGAATGAAACGAGATTGAGATAAACTACATGCAATTTGTACATTCAATAGTACCTTAATCAACTCAACCTCAAGTTGATTGTGGCGCCATTGAATGTACAAATTGCATGCAGCTTATCTCGACCATGAAACGAAGAATATCTATGATGTCGGTCGGTGGTGAATGGCACTAAGAGACTTTAAAAAGTAGAAGCGCCACAACGAAACTATTATACAAAAATATTGTGAGCTACGCCTAACTTTTGTGTATAATTATTTTTTTATTTCCCCCCGATTAAAAAGTCAACTACACAAGTGCATAGGTGAATTCATTTTAGAAATACTGTAATGGTCCATTCACATCAGTCAGTAGTGAATCACACGAATACAGTAATAAAAATATCGACCATGTTCCGAACCAATCATCTATCGAGATGAATTATCTTGACTCAACTAGCAATTTTTTTCCATAGAGATTTGCGTGTTGATATTTAATTAAATTTTTATAATAAATACTTTCTATAATAATCATGTCTAATACAAAATTATTATCGGCTCAACCCACAGAAAAAGTTGATGAATTAACTTGTTCCAATACGGAAAATGTTATTGCTTCGTCTGATCGAGAGAAGTTAACATTGACTACTGATGCTTCAAATGTATGTTCGAAAGATATGACTGGTGTCGATTCCCAATTGAAAAAATCAATATCCGGACCTGATACAAAACCTTCCAAGGATAATGATTTTCATTTAATTAAATGGATTGAATTTAATTTTGAACGATTACCAATTCTTTTACAAAATGTGAATGGTCCATGTCCTCTACTTGCTATTTTCAATATTCTATTACTTCGAAAACGAGTAAAAATCTTAATTGCAAAGAAGGAGAAGAAGAAAAAAAACAAGTATTCATTAAATATTTATTATAGATAATTCTTAAGCCAAACATCGATACAATAACTACCGAACAAGTTATAACGTTACTTGCCGACCACATTCTGGAACTCGATCAATCCGTAAGATAAATAAATATTCTTGATTTTTATTTCTTGATCATATTTTTTTTAGAAATTATCTTACGAAGAACGAGCAAATTATGAACATAATGTTCAAGATGCGCTAGCTGTTCTTGAAAAACTTAAAACAGGCTTGGATGTTAATTTGAAATTCGATGGGTAATAGAAAAACACAATGTTTTCTTCAGTATAATTTTGTTTTGTTTCGTATTTCAGTGTTGATAAATTTGAATATACACGCGAATGTATTGTATTTGATTTATTGAATATTCAGTTATTTCATGGATGGGTTATCGATCCACAAGATACTGAATTACGAACGATTGTGACTACAGATGCAGCAAGTTATAATCAATTGACTGAAAAAGTTATTCGACAACGGCACTCAGCACGAGAAGAACTTGTTCGAGAAAGTAAAAACAATACGTTTACTATTCAGTCATAAACAAAAGCATCTTCAACTAGAAAAATTCTTAATAACAATGTTGAGCGATCAAAAATAGTAAACGTTTAGAATCATTCATGAATGATCAATCTCTCAATGTATTGATTCATGCTGTTGAAAGATATGCATCGAGATGATCGATGAAAACTCCGCCAATCGACATTAATGCAATAAGAGCAAAAAGATATTTTTAGTAAATTGTTTCGATTTCCTTTTCTTTAAGGCCTTTCAAAAAATTATTTAGCAATTGAGATTTGCGTTTCAGCAAGTTCTCCGCGATGTCGAATAGCTAAGTTCAAATAGTTTCATTGTCTACAGATTTGTTCCAATGGCTAAAAACGTTTTCAAAGCAAAAGTAAATTAAAGATTCTACTGCAGATATGATGATGATTAGTAATTTTCGGTAGAGTACTGTACTTACAGAATTATGTTAAAGACAGTTTAACGAAATTTTACAAAACACGACTAAACTCGACGATCCGATTCCTTGTTCTACTGAAACTGAGATGGGAAATTTAGTGAAGGTCCTTTAGGGAAGTCTATCATATGAGTAGTCCATCCATTTAAAAATGTTTTTTCTATTTCGTAATTGTTTAATTAACCAAATGAAATTTTTAATATTATTTAGGTTTATTAATTGAACAATTTCTCGATGAATATCGCTCACAGTTAACGCATTATGGTATTCTTCAATTAAATCAAACAATGCGCGATAATCAATTGGCTGTGTTTTTTCGCAATAACCATTTTAGTACCATATGGAAAAACCGAGTAATTTTCCAAAAACAAGTGTATACAAATAATTATTAAATTTTCTTTATTAGAAGCAACTTTTTGTACTTGTGTCTGATCAAGGTTATTTAGAGCATAAATCTATAGTATTTGAAACATTAACTGACGTTGATAACGATACTCTATTTACGGATGGTTATGGGCGAATATGGCGAAAACCAGAAACAGCTGATTCTTCGCGAGAGTTCGTCCTTAATCCTTCAAATCGAATTCTTTTTATTGTATTTTTATTTCTTCTAGTCGTGATCTAGCTTTAGCATTACACGATGAAGAAGAGCGTCTATATCAACAGGCTCAATTACAACAGCAAAGACAGCAGCAACAGCAACAACAACCACAATATATACCACATCCTAGTCAATCCGGACATTCATCTACAGGACAATCGAGAAAATCTAAAAATAAACCAAAGCGTTCGTCACAAGATGACGGTGATAAAGAATCATGTAATATAGTTTAAACTCATGTACATATGTGATAGAGTTTTCTTTTTTAAATTTATTTTAAACCGTTTCTCTTGTCTACTCACGCGTACAATAAACTAGACCAAAACGAAAAAGAATCAAACAAATCGCTAACGAAACATAATACGATGAATATAGAGATTTTTATTTACAAAGATATTCAAGTTCATTAGGGTACAAATAGTAAGATGATGCTACTGTTGACGCACGACTATTTGTTGGATAGAGATTAAGTGGAGTATTTAATACCATTGATATATCTGTGCATCGAGATTTACCATCACTTGATGTACTACTAATTGTTGATATTCGATTTGATGTTGACCGTTTCGATTCAATTAAAGACGGAGATCTCGTTGGTAGAGATACTTCAATAATAGACATTTTCTTTCGACGTTTTCCGCAACGCATTGAAATAAAACATAGATAAATAATGACAAAAATAAGTAATACAATAGCAAGAAATAAGCCAATAGTACATAATTGTATGAAAACCCATTTCTCATTAAGTAAACTGTTTGATGTAGGAATTACGTAAGAATCTAAATCGTCAAATGATGGATGTCGAGTTGAATATGATGATGAAGATAATGGATTTAATGTGGTAGTTGGGATGCAACAAAAACGATCAGTATCTGTACCGCAACAGATACGAGACAATGAACAATCAAATCCTGTAAAACGAAACAAAAAAGAAACGGAAATGTCCATGAGCTGACTTTGAATATTCAAAAGCTCTACTGCAAAATATAAAGAAGAAAAAACAAAGAAATTTAATTACCATTATTCCATATACCATATCGATCAAGAAAACCAGGGCACGACGTTGTCATATTGTTGAAAGTATAGATGTATGTTCTGTTATTGTCAAAGTGTTGTGTCTGTCATCAGACAAGAAAATAACCGCCGTAATCGAAGCTTGTTCGTCTTGCTTCTTCTATCGGATCAGATAAGTGGAAGAAAAAGGCATCATCTTCTCTTCAGAAAAAGAAAAGAAAAAAAAGAGATTAATCATGAGTATGTGTGAGTAGTATAGACGATAATATCGTTCAATTGACGCGCGAGACTGAACAAAAGTCGATTCCATCTGGCAGAATAGATAATTGATGGACTGGGGCACATGTAGATAGAAATGAGAAGAACTTCTCACTGTTTATAGCATCATCATCACCATAAAAAAAAGACAGACATGTCAGTTTACATTTTTTTCAATTAGACACCAACGAAGACCATGCAAACACAGACACTAGTTATGTTATGGATCATCAACAATATAGACAGAGAATTGATTTACATAGAAAAATTACTGATAAAAATTGATATCATAAGATATTGCTAGTTACAGTAAATCTTTATGTTTCATCTTACGTTAATAGAATTCATTCTATTGTGTATATCGTTTCTATTGATCTAGTCATGTTTACATAACTATCATTTTCTCACAGAATTTCCTATGNAATGTAGAAATAACAAAAGTAATTCTTGTATTCTTATGTCTCGCCGTTTTGTTCGTGTTTATGTAAGTTATCACTGCAGCTTTTTATTTATTTATTGTACAATACTCATCATTATAACAGTTGCTTGTTATCTTATACAACATTACAATTATTATGAAATTCTTTTGACACAACATTCATTATTTTCACAGACACATATACACAAAGAATTAATCATATGGTTCAAAACGCGAGTTTTATTTATATTCGTATGACGTAACAGTCGAATGGATTCTTCCAAGCGAAATAAAAGCAAGTTTCTTGGAAGAAAGCGAAAATATTTTCGTTACTGTGGTTGTATCGTCATACCGTGAAAAAAAGTTAAAACGGTAGTTTTTTGTTTTTTTTAGTGCGTCTACTCTTGCTTTCTGCTGCATCATGTAAGAGAAGCAAAAAGAAACAGCAAGAGCAACAGTCACTTTACCTTTCACCGACCAACTTTCAAGTAAAAGAACGGAGTTGATCATAAACATTTTTTTGCATGTGAATGTTTTTACTTTTAGAAACTAATATGGCAGGTGGTAGCGGACAGTGGTATTGGAATGCAGCTTCAAATCCATTTGTTAAAGATCAACCAGCTCAGTGGACTGCATATAGCCCAAGCGATAATAAAACAATTGAAGACAGTTTTATAAAAAAAGCCACCAAAGTTGAACTCACGAATCATTTCATATACTTTCATGAACGTATGCAAGTACACAAACAAGATTTCAACAAACAAAGACCCATTAAACGAGAAGAAAAAACATAAAATTTCATTGAATATATGCATTATTAAATGGTCTATAGGTTTCTCTTGTATGAACTTTGTTTTTTTTTTCCTTTTTTTATACGGCTTAATGTCATGTCTATTATATATTTTGCATTGGATCGATTAAAAACTTTATTTTTGCTATTCAAAAACAAAAATTTTATGGACTTAAAAAATTGAAATCGAACGTTTATTTGATTTCCGTTTTTGTGTGTTTCAAGTGATAAATATTTTATAATAATGATATTTGTTATGGTTAGAGATATTATTATTTCCAACTATAGTCTACACCTGATAGATCAATGAAGATAGATAACGGATTTGTGAACATTTTTTAATGATCTATTGTTTATAATAAATATAATTAGATTGATAATTTATGTACCTTGCAGGGCCAATTTATCGAAATAATATCATCTAAATGTAACAAAAACGATGCAAACAATCTATAACTTTTCATTATATTTATAATTAATAAAAAACTAAGGAGTTAATATTTAAGTTAATGAATCACGATTTATTATAGTTAAATAGATAGCTATGTCTGATTCAAAATGAATTTTAATAATAATTTACTAATTAGTATGATGGAATATTAAGTATATCAATTTTTATATGAGTTAAATCTGTATTGATTCAGACACAAAAAAAAGAATGCTATTACTGACCGGAAACTTATCGTAATAATGTCGAATACAATTCAATGATGAAGACGTGACACCAATGATAGACGCTTCAATTTAATTCGATTAACTATTCTAAATTTTATTACGTACTCTAAGGAATGATTAGTAACAAACTATACTATGCATATTTAAGCTACTTTTCCACAATACTAGATTAGATTTATCTATATTTCAATACTCGGAAGATTTTCTCCATGTGCATAAGACACTGATATTTATATTATCGTTTGAATGACGTGCGATGAAATGCATGATATACATATATATGGAACGATGAGAATAGTTTATTAGCAGATGAGGAATATTATGGTGTGACTCGCGAAGATGGTAGATTCGTATTTATGCTAAAACAGTGTTATTCTAATGAAATAAAATTTTACAATCTAAGCTTGTATGAGAATTTCCAAAGATTCTTCGATGCTACTAATAATAATACGGACATGCAAACTAACACTATCAATTAAATAATCTTTTTCGGAAAGTACAATAAATCCAGTTCTCCCAAAATAAAAATTATAAATGACTTGCACATGTGTAAACGTGAAAACATTATTGAGTATACTGTATTGTATTTCTCAATGACTTGTGACATTCAAAGTGGTGATTTCCATAACAACTGTTGAAGGTCCAATCATTTTAGTTGTAAAAGAAACTAATAATCAAAGTTTATATTATATGCGAGATACGAATAATTTAATCCTTATTTTCTGAAAAATCACCACAGAACTTCTTGATGTTAGTAGTTTCTTTTTATAGACGATGTTCAATCAATTAATTCGATAGAATATGAATGAATTTCCAAACGACTATTAACAGTATTTTCTTACTGATTATTCCCCCTAGACTGGAAAGTTTGAGTCTAGAAACGATAATTCATCAGTGTCTACATATGCGCAGTATAGTATCGATAAAGTAGCTAGAACAAAAATGACCGTTAAATAACAAAAATTAGATTCTTCGAGTAGTAGTAGTAAGTACCCAGGCCGAACATTCCGGCCAGCGGATCCCGTAGGAAACTCCAGCAAATATGCGGGAAAGTCACCATATCCTGCAGAAAAACACGAGAAATCGCTGGAACATGGAAACAGTATTCCGGTCAAAAATACGGCCGAACTTTTCCAAGAGATTCCTGCCAAATTCCGGTGCTTTCCGACAGGAATTGATCGGAAACCAGTGGAAAAAATCCGAAAATTTTTCAACCGGAATACTACTTCCACAAAATCAACAGAACTACCCGGAACCGACCGTTTTCAGGCCGGACTGTTCGACCTGGGTAGTATTACTTGAAGATACACTGAAATAAAACTTGTACGGATTTCCATGTTATCTTTATAAATCAATATAGCTACGTATAATATATATTTTAATGGAAACATGAAGAAAACACAGAACAACATCAACAATGAATAATCAGCACATTTTTCATTTCATTCAAAATTCATTGTACTCAGTTACGATACGAAAAAATGACACAGATTTTTTAATTTCTGATTGTAAGTTAAAATTTTTCTTAGGCAATTTTCTTAAATAACCAGGCTAGTAATTCAATTTTTAGAAATACTGTAAAAACTTCATTCAATGCTATTTCAATGTTTGTTTTAAATTAAGATTTTTACTTTTCAATTTGACTACTTGTTAAATTTCAATTAAAATTGACCTCCTTTTTTCCTACGATGAGCCTCGAAAATTGTAATAAAAATAAGCAAAAAAATATGACTTTCGTCAAACTTTATTTCTTAACATTTTCAAAAGCTTCATTTGAACTAAAATGAAAAAAATTACTTTTATTGAATTTCTCCATCATGATAGTTCTTCGTTTTTCTCATTTTTTTTTTGTATCACATACAGTTTTATGAAGCTATATAAAATCGAAAAGAATGAATAGCACAAACTTCATATATGTCCTTTTTGTGCCCAATTATTCAAAGTAAACAGAAAAGTTCGTTGCAACAGTTCATATTCAGACAAAAGAAACGATATTAATGGATTTACATATTTTTAAATATAATATAATTAAATTGAAATTCCAAAGAAATTCACAAGACTGCCCAAAAATATTCTTGTTAGCGGTATTCAAAAAAAAGCGTCTTAGTCAGTGCTAATCAAGATGTTAGAAAATACATTTGATGAATATCATTGTTCTTCTTACAATATTTCGATACCGGTAATATGCGTTCATTAGCAAGTAAATAGAAAATTACGACACGTATCATCAATGTATGCATATTTCATCTGAAAGCCAGCCAATTAAATGTTCACCTAACGATCATCATCGCCGTCGTCATTTCGTTACATATTGAATATTACACAAGGAAAAAATGGAAAGAAGTCTATTATTCTTTTGTTTTCTTTTCACCCCTATTTTCAATATACACAAGAGAGAAAATTGATTAAACAAAATCATCACATTGTATGACTGTTTACAGGTGTGTATTTATTGAATAAATGAAATTGAATTATCAATCGCTTCACTTTTTCTTTCACGCTCCTATTTTCTTACAATTACTCTGAAGAAGAAGAGAGAAAAAAAAAGAAAAGCTGTTGACTTCCTAAGACTTCGCTACGTCGGCCAGAATCGATTGAAACAAAACAATCATCGCACTTATTTGCATTTCTTGCAATTGACTGTATGGTATATATATGAGCGTGTGTACGAGAATAGAAGAATAAAAAGACGAGCAAAAAAAAAAGAATCAAAAAAAAAGAAAGAATTTATACAGATTTGTTCGGGCTTGTAATTGTTGACAATGATGATTCCGACGAAGATTTATTTGGATCCATTGATGATCGTTGTTGCAGAGCATATAGAGCATCGGCAGCTGTTGTTGTTAAATAAGGTGAATACCATAGAGAATGATGTAGATTACCAACACCGGTAGAAGCATGATGATGTTGAAGTAATCGATGAACAGCAGCAATATTACCTTGTTGTTCGAGAAATTCTAAACTAACAGCAGCTTGCCGTTTCCATTTAGTTCTACAACAATAAAAGAAGATATCATTATTTAAGTTTTCTTTTACATAATAATAATAATAATTAACCTTCGATTTTGATACCATGTTTTCACTTGTGTATCAGATAGACTAAGACGAGCAGCAAGTTCCATACGATCTTGTACACTAAGATATTTTTGTCGTTCGAAACTTTTTTCTAAACAATTTAATTGTTGATCTGTAAATGCTGTGCGAGCTTTGCGTGGCTTCTTATTGGTTTTTAATGAGCCATTATTCATAACATGACCACCACCACCACTGTCCGATGTACTTGTTTCTTCACCAATGTCTGAATCTATTTTTTAGCAAAACGAAAAATAAGACAAATCGTTTCATTTAACAACAAGAAAGCAAAACTCTCAGCATTATACTGATTGGTTAAAAATGACTGTTGGATAAAAATATCTTGTTTGTTTAAAGCAACAGATTTTTAGAAAGTTTGTCAAGAAATAAAAATGATCTTGATAAGATATCTTTCACTCAATATATTATTCATTATCGTTAAGTCGATGAATAAGCTATTAAACACGAAAATAACTAGAGTAGCATTTAAACACAACTAATTAGTTAGCAATTCTTTCGGTTGTAGCAATCATTCATCTTGTTCTATGTCAAAACTTATCATGCTAATTCATAGTTCATTTTTTTTAGACAAATCGATGGAATCATGTTATAGGAACTTTAAAAAGCAAAGCTTAATTTTTCACTTACCATTATCATCACTGTCATGTAACATTGTATCGTCATCATCACCACTTTCACCATCTTTGCCCATGTTTGATAGAAGATGATGTTCATTATTATTGTTATTATTAGCAGATGCTGGTGATGGTGAACGACTATGATTACCGAGAATATCGGTAATGAAAAACGAAGTACAACATCGTCGTTTAGCTTTCAATGGTGTCGATAGTGTTGATGGTCGAATCATGTTCGGTGGCAAGAGAAAGAAACTGGTTGTCGAAGCCATTCGAGTTTCTGTAATCGGGCGTGACAAGAAATGTAATTGGAAAAATTTAAATGTATATTGTGTTCTTGTCCGCTCGCTCTCTCTCTCTCTCTCTTTCTCTCTGTGTCTCTCTCTATATAATCTTTTTGCCTATTGGTTGAAAGCGGCAAAACAGTGAATGACTCGCTACCTTGTCTTTTTCTCTTGTTCTTTCTCTCTTCTCATTGCCGATCATCTCTCTTGAGACTTTCTTTCGATCGCAAATTGTTTTCTTTAACATCGATCAAATATGCTCTCTGTTTTGCTCATTTCATCATCAACTCTCTCTCTTTCTCTCTCTATCCCTCTTTTTCTTTTACAAATGTGTTCGATTTTCTTTTCTTTTTTGCACGCACCAAGATTGATGTTCATCGTCGTCGTCTATGTGGTTCAATTGACTCTATTAGATAGAAACTAGTAGTTATCGACGAAGAATAACTAAAAAAGAAAGACCATGCGGAAAGCGAAAGATACATATAAAAATAAACTGATTAAGATTAGAGTCATTTCGAGTGAGACAAAGAGTCGAACGGATTGGCAGGAGATTTCAAGTGAAGAAAATGATGATGTGAGTGGATAGATTTGTTGAACCGTGCCGATTCGAGTCTTACACAAACTAGAAAATGTTAAAATACAAAGAAAGGAAGCAAACTCAATATATTTCATATATATATATATATATATATA
>OENM01000004.1:115972-138147 GCA_900239745.1 Rotaria magnacalcarata
ATGCATGTAAACGCGTGTTTTGTCTGAAAACGCGTTTAAACGCACAAAAAGGGCGAAAAATGAGCGTTTTTGGCTCACAGTCTGGAACCTCAAGTGTGAGCCCAAAACGTCCACTTTTTGCTGATTTTAGGTCAATTTTTGTGCGTTTAAACGCGTTTTCTCAAAAGTTTGTCTGCTTGGGTGAAAGGCTTACTCCTCTGTACTATTAGTTTACATCAAGTAAACGATTTATTGAATCGGAAATTTTCAATACTACTTGTTTACCTCGTTTTCAACTTCTTTCTCTACAGTAGCCGATGTGTTTTGTGGTAAAACCGTTAGCAATGTGTCAAATAAAGTTTTAGATTCTTGAATTTGTGATGCAATATCTGCATTTGGATGTTGTCCGAATGCTTCTGGATGATCTGTTGTAGGCATTGCGTTGATAAAATCTTTATATAATTTAAATGTTCCATCGCGCGGCATGTAGTAATATGCTAATGAGGATAATTTATAATACATAACTTCGACAACTTCATTACGAATATATGAATCGATATAAGTCTATCGAAAAAACCAAAATCAAAATTCAGTTATTTCAAGTTTATCTTCTACAAGATTAACAGATTTCTATCTGATTATTTGAGTAGTTTAGCAGGTATCTCAATGCAAGAATGCTGCACTACTCGTATTGATGATTTTCGTATATGTGCAGCAATCTTGATCAATTTTCATTGCAAAAATTAATTAAAATAGTATTCTTTGAAAAACTTACATTTAACAATCTCATATCCCATTCATCAGTACAATGACCACCATATATAACAATGGCAATAAGATATTTAAGTGCTTCAAATGGAATTTTATCATGTGTATCTAAATAGATAGCTAGTAAATTTTCTGATATTTGAAAATCTGAATCATTAAATGTATAATGAATGTTCCAGCCGAGCTGTAAAAATTTTTTACGTTCGATAACAATTGAATGAAAAAACGCTAATGTAAATAAAAGTTTACGATATTTTTCATCTTGTTTCACTCGTTGAAATTGTTCTGGTGTTATTAATTCATATAAACGCTTCATATTTGCCTTGATACCCTAAAGATTAAAAAGCATTAGAAAAATAAGGCGATTGATTTTTTGGCTCAACTGACTTTCTGTGATTCATTGGTAATTTTTAAGCCAATTTGTAAGATCGAAATTGGAAAATCATTAGTCGGCGAAGAACTTAACCACAAACGGAAATCATTATGGACTGCTACTGTTTGTAATTGTTCGACTATTTTCTCTAATTCAGACAGCCAACTAATTGATAAGTGACAATTAGCCAAAAACACCCAATGACCCTATAAGCACATATATTGAAAAATCGTTGACAATAATTGTCTACGAACTTTTTTCATGCCCGCTTCAAGTAATTTTCTGGCTCTCGGTGCTTGTCCTTGTCCTAGTGAAAGTGTAAAATATCGAGATTGTGCCATCATTTTATCTTCGGCTAATTGTTGTAATTTGGGCGCTGGATCAACACCTGGTGACAGTAGAAAAATTAATGGTGAACGTTTATTAGATTCTTCAAGGATAGAATTTAATTGAAGAATCGGTGGTTCAACAAATTTCGAGCCAATATTTAGGGTAACGAAATTTAATACACAATGTGTAATACGATCGGGACGTAAACAACGAACAATAAGCATACGACCAAATTCTGTAATTAAAGAATCGATCGTGCCTGGTAATGGTGTCTTTTCAGCGTCTTCGGATGTATACCTTAAATAGAGATAATTCAATGAACGTCAAATAAAAAATTGACTCTTGAAGAATTGTATTCTTAACTAAGTGAAAATTTACTTTAGCAATTAAAGGACTCTGACTAAGAGATATCCATTGCCACCAATGCGCACCGAGTTTTAGAAATTTAGATAAAAATAAACAAACCGTTTAGAAGAACTTCAAAATTTGATATTCGTCGCAACTCAAACAATAACTGACTGTTGAACTCGCATAGTACTGTTTTATATTTTCTATTGTCTGCATTTAATGATCACAATAACGGCTCATTCATGGATCACCTGAAGTCTGTACAACACCCTTCGTTTTCTTGATTGAATAGGAATAGAAATAAAAATAATTGCTTACCATTCTTTCCAATCTTTCGGAAATTGATCGAATGAATCACGTAAAAACCGATAATCAGGTAGACGAATAAGTTCACTCATTTCATCCCATCGTATTTCATTTAACCACATAGGAAATGGGTTAGGAAATTGAGTTTCTCGATCAATCGTTAATGTATGAGCACGGATCAAAAATTGATATTCATCATGATTTATTCGATTTTCAGCATCCATCAGTTTTGTACATATATGGAAAGAAAAAAGAAGTTTATGACGTTCGAAAATACTCTAAATTAATCTATATAAGATAAATATGAAAATGAACAAAACAGTTTTTCTCTACTCGACATCCATATTTATAGACAGTATAAGTATGATAATCATTTAATTTTTCAATACGTTCATTTAATTTTAATGATCTAGGACTTTTTTCAATGGATAAAACGAATAATTGAATATAGGCATCAAGTGAATATTGATACATAGGATCAATAGAAGTTAAATCTTGTAAAACAAAAAAGAGTATAGCAGCTCGTTGTGCAACGGATCGATAATTGTCTCGCATTAAATCAATTTTTATTTCTAAATCTTCATTGATTTTTAATGTTTCATTAATATCGTTTTGTGATTGTTTAGATAAATCTAATGCTTGAAATACTTTAACATTTTCCAATAAACTTCCTTCGGTTTCGGATAAAAGACGAAGAAATTGTTCTTCTAATATTTCTTTTTCTTTATGTTTATTTGAAATATTTACAATACAATTATCTTTCGAATTTTCTAAGTCAGGTTTTTCTTTTCGTACAACAATACCTTCAAAAACAAAAACGATTGTGAACATACATCGATATTTTATTTTTACCAAGTAATTGTTCTTCTAAGCCTTGTTCTTTAATAGCAAAATTAATTATATTAATTTTTGAATATATTTCCGGCTTATATTTTGGATTATAAAGACGTGTCGATAAATAAAAACGAAATGATGGATTATAAACAATTTCTCGGTCGCCTAATTGAAGAACTAGATTAGAATCTGTACTATTAGTTTTTTTGATTGATTTTAATAATATTGGATTTAATGTTTGAGGTATATCTTCATGAATGTTTTGAAATAAACAGGGTCGACCTATTTTGATACATTCTTCAATTGTTTTCATATAATCACCAACTTGTAAATCGATTATTTTTAATCCATTGGATTTTTCCATTTGTTTTATCCAGTTAGTTGCTTGACTTTGAGGATCAATAACTGAAGAAAACAAGCAAACATACTGCGCATTTATTAAAACTCATTCCATATAGCTTTAATTTTAAAAGCTCGATATTCACATTCGAAGTAACTAAATCAAGTCCTATCCGATAAAGGTACTATATGAATTTGATGCTATAGAAAGCGAATATCATAATGAAAAAGCACAAGCGATACTCTCAATATCAGAAATAAGTTTTCGCCTTGAAAAGTTGACTAATTCATGAACAACGCTTTTCTAAGGCTGAGCAGAAGATTGCTTGAGTACTAAATGAATGAAGAAATCTTTGCTTATACGTTTGTAATACTCCGAAGTCATTTGATTTGATAGAATTCAAACTACTGAATTTTACTTCATATCATTTGAACATTGATTCTATCGATGAAAAACTTACATAGTGGATAAGAAAAAGTATGTGTTGCAAGAATAGCATTTTCTGTTGAGAAATTATCACGCGGTAAACCTTGAATATTCCATTGACGTATAACACTGGATGTTGTCATAAATTTTGCAAAATTAAAATCTGTCTTAAAACGAATATCATTACGAGTCAACTCTTCTTCCCAAATCTGTTATAGAAAAGTTCTCTATAGGAAAATCATTTTCTCTACGAAACTTTTACTTGATGAATAATTTCATCTCGATAATTGGATAGAAATGGACCCATATAAGATAGAAATGCACAAGCAAGAAGACTATTGCCTAGAAGATTATCAAGATTTTCTTTCAATTCATTTGATGTCGTATCCCATATAGTTCGTTTTTCAGCTACACCATCTAATAATTTTGTTGCTCGATCTAAGAACATAGCCGTTTCATCGGCGTTACGTTGTAAAACATCTTTCTCTTTAAGTTTCGATTCATAATCTAAACGTAATTTTTCAATGTTTGTTTGAATATTTAATAATTCATTTTTCGATTGTTCCAATAGATTTTGTTTTTCATTCAATTCAAATAGTGCTTTCTGATAACGGTCTTTTTTCGGTTGGACAATACGATATACACGTGCATAAGATTCAATAGCACGAATCCAAGTACATAGTGCAGTAGCAGCACTCGATACAGTTTTTAATTTTTCCGGCACTAATTCCATATCGTTTATGAATGGTTGCATACGACGAAGTGTTCGATCTGTAATATCATCTTTTGGAAATTTCTACAAAAAAAAGTATTTTTTATTTGATTAATCTAAATCAAGCAAATTCGTGACTAACAATGAGTGTTTTAATGAAATCCACATTGGCCAAATCTTTCTTTGCTTCTTCCCATGTGTCTTCTTTGCCCTCTAAAATATAAGATATTAATGATAATAAGCGATATGGGAAGTTGGTTGGCCGTGTGATTTTGCATTGCTAGATTCATTGGGAATGGAAATTCTAAAGTTTCTGTATAGATCGAAATTATGCTTGCCTTCTATTCAGTATGAATCTGAAATGTTCAAGGCGAATACAATCATCGCATCTGATGAAGACTATAGAGAATACTTTCGCTTCTTTCGTAATTAGAAGAAAACTAAGATCTATCGATATGGTATGAATGAATGATGATTAATCTTACAAAAAACATTTGAAAGTCTAACATACTTAAAATCATGAGTGCTTTCATCACTTTCTCCACTTGACTTGGTGGATGAATGTATGCTTTTACTTCGCCAATATCTCGTTTAGTTAATAGTTCTAATGCTTCATTTGCTTTAACTAACAACGGTTCAACTTCAGTGAATTCTTCATGTGCAGCTGCTGCTATAGTTTGACATCGAATTTCTTCTTCGCCAATACGTACACCAAATGCTTGTACTTGCTATTGAGTTTTGTTTTTTTCTTAGTCAAATGTTCAACAGACTCAGCGATAATCACTTACTCGTTCTCGTTCACTAGCACTATTTTTTTGTTCAACAATATTTCCTAAAAATTCTTCACATTCTCGTTGTAATTGTGCAACGAGAGCTTTTTTCTTTTCTAATTCCAATGAGATTTCAGCAACTTTTTCTCGAGTTTCCGCTACTTTGATAATACCCATTTGAAGACGATTATATTCGTATTGAAGTTTGACTTTTTCTCCTTCGTATAAACTTGAGAAACAAAGTTTGCTGAAGAGAACAAAGCCCTAATCAAATCATTACCGGCTGTAATTACCGACGAATTGTAGATAGTTTGTAGGTGTTATATAGATTTCTCGTCGAAGTTCATCTTTCATTCGTATAGCTAAAGTTTTTGATGATAAATGAATAAAAGCACAAATATGAGCTAATATTCGATGAGTCTAAAATAATATAATGCTTCAATATTGAGTAAAATCGAAAACATTCATACTCTTTCAGTATGTTGTGATTCAAAATAATATTTCGATAAAAAGTAGTGAGCTACATCAATCAAAGCTTCATGTGACCATTCAGAAAAATTAATAACTGTTGTACAATTAACTAATGCTGGATACATTCGAGTATAATGTCTAGAAGATAATATTTTACAAGTCTTAAACGATTTAAAAACAAAGTATGTATTTAAATCTACCTAAATGTTTCACCATATGGACTCATGCAAATCGCTATGTGTAAGTTAGATTTGACTCGATTGTAAAAAAGTTGCATAACATTGAGATTTGTATCGGGTATGCCTTGTTGTTGACTTATAGATGATAGTTGATTGCGAATCTAGAAATTGTACATGAAATTTTCATAAGTAATCAGGCTCGATAAAAACTCTGTATATGAAATGGGATCTAGGTGAGCGTTGAAAGCATGAAATAGGCGATTTACAAACGAATATTTCATTAAATTTAGTTCAGTATCAGCCCCTATTTGTATTCCATCGATACTTGAAATTTTTTGATACGGTTTATATATTTGTTAGAGAAAAAAAGAAAGTAATAAAACCTCTTGAATATCTTCATTACGGAATAAATTTGGTACTTCACCAGTATGTAATAGTGCATTGATATCTTCAAGAAAGAAAGTATCGATGATTTGAGTATCGACAAATAGAAAAACAGTTTCACGATTCGATATTGAACATAATTTCATTAAACGACGTAAATCTAAACAGAATTATAGAGAGAGATTCGATGAGATATTGCACAGATCTATAATCGTATTTTGATACTATTTGAGAGAAGGAATCGATCATCAATAGACGAAAACTTCGTATTGATATAAACAAGAGAAACGAAAAACGTTCAATACCTTCTTTAAATTCTGCGTATCCATAACGTCGTCCAATTTCAATTTGAAATATAACAATATCACAAATAAATGCTGTTAAACGTAATAGCGATTGACGGCCGCTACCACCAATACCTAATAATAATAAATTGCCGCGTGGTCGTTTTAATACACGTATCATTCGACATATATTTAGAATAGCATCACGAAACATAACTAAATCCATCGTTGACATCAAAGACGTTTCATTATATCTTTGTAAAGATTGTTCTAGAAATAGTTTTAATTTATCATAGTCACGAATTTCCTACCGAAAAACACAATACAAAATATTTATAAAGATCATATGGAAATTCTGTTATAACCTCATAAAGACCATCTTTTCTCATAATATCAGAATAAATTGGAGTTTCTCGATTATAACATACATTATGATAAACTTGATCAAAATAAAATCCTAATTTTTCACTTAAAATTTTAATAAATAATTCATGATCATTATTAGTCATGAATCGATCTGAATAAACACGATGTGCTTCATGAATCCATAAACGTAGAAATTCAACTTTAGTTGTAATCGTTGTTCTATTACATAGTAAGAGACCTTCAAACATACGTGATATATCTCGCATATTAAATGTCTTAAAATAGAAAACAATCATCATGAATCAATGCTCGAGAACTAGTTTAGACAGAGAACGGATTGAATTATTAGATGAATCCAGAGGTATCCAAGGCTGCGACACTGTTACCATGTCATCCTCATAAAAGTGACGACGGTGGACTCATAATGCCCATGGTCATCTATGACTAGGCTCAAGTGGTTACCCCTTCTACTGTAAGATTTTCTTTATTTTTACATAATGTATTTTGGTCGGTGTTGGTAAGTAATTTTTTTCAATCGTTTGGTAAAGATCAATAGTTGCTTTTGTCACTGTTTGATCCAGATGTTTCACTTCATCGTCAAAATATTGTAGTTTTTGACTAAGCATTGTTCCGAATATGCGACTGATTTCATGATTCTAATTGAATATGTCAAGTAAAAGAACGATTTAGAAGTTTATTTTTTTTTACAAATGGAAATGTCATGTTGATAAGATTAAATCGACTTTGTAGTCGTTGTGATATTTGATGACGACCACCGCCTGGTGGACCCATCGCTGTTAGTAAACACATATCCTGTGAGAAATAGAACAGTAAACTTCAAATGTCTAGTTTTTACTAACTTTGATGAATTTTATTCCCTGGGTTTTTCGATCATACCAAAATTCATAATCGATCCACATTCGACTAATGATTTTAAAAAGAAAATCCTTGTTTTCTAGCTACATGAAAAATATTTCAATATTCGTTACATTAGCTCGAGTGATGGTTGAGAACCATATATATCCTAAATAGAATTATTCAGTTGTTATTATCATTATCGAATAGTTTTACTTTATTTGGCATATTCATATCGTCGATTAATGTAATCATCTGTTTTCCATTCATAGGAACAAATATAGTTTTAGTTCGTTTTTCTAGATTTATTTCAAACATATCTTGTAACATTTTTGGCGTTGTCTATTTGTTTTCAGAAGAAAAGAAATTTTCAAAACAAAACATAAACACATTAGTTCATATATTTACTTGAGCAGACATATGAATCATTAGCGTATTATATAGATTTGAGTCCAGTTTTTTAAGAACATTTTCAACAATTGTTGTTTTGCCCGTACCAATAGCACCGACCAGTAAAACTTGATGTTTATTGAGTAATAGATTATAGATTAGATATTCATAACGAATCGTATCAACATTTGGTACAATTATTTTATAAAATGGAATTCTGTATGAAAATATAAACATTCAAAACAATGAAACAATCTTTTAATATAACCACGCATATGCCTCGAGAGTGCAACTTATTTAGCGTTTGTCGAGTTCAGCGTTTTATTCTTCAATCTACACGTACACACTCAGTTCACGTACAGGGCACATGTTGAATTCGGTGTGGTCGCAACATGTGCAGAAATATCAGTGAACCATCCATTTTTTAGGGTTCCATTTCAGACTCGATAGAAATTGTAACAATTTTAAACCTAGTGAAATGTTTTAGGTTTACAAACCAATGCCGAAATTCATTGTTTTCAAATATTTTAGATAGTAAATAGCATGATTTCTTTACGATTAGACAGAGCCTTAGAAGTTAGAACATTACTCGGAATTATAAGTCCATCCTTCTTTAAGTTGTTCTTCCCAATGTATCCATGTCCGATTATGTGCGTCAACGTAAAATTCGAATACCGTATCTTTATTAGGAAATGTACCTATATCATTGTTTCTAAAGATATTTTCGTAGGCAAATTTATGAAAAGTTTTACCTTCAGTTTCACGAAAAAAAATATCAATTTTTCTCCTTCCTTCATCATTAACACTGGCAGCAATAGACCACATTAAACAAAATACAAACCACATTTCAATCAATCTTCCTGACATAGTTTCATTTTCATTTATTTGTGTTTGTATTTCATTTGTATACCAAAACGTATCAAATAACTTTGTTAATGAAATAATTCCATTTAATTCATGAATAGGAATCAATTCTTTACAATACATATGCTTATATTTCATGATAGATTCTAAATATTTAGTTATACAATTTGCAAGTTCTGTTCGAAGATCCTATATAATATATATTAAAATCATATAAAATTTAGATTCATCTTTTTTTCGAAAGGCAAATATTTATTTGATTTTCTCAGTCACCTGAGACTCTCTTTGTTTTAACCATGATTCCAGATAAGGTTTCCATCCTAATTTTTCATAATCACAATAGACAATGCCTGCCCGAGAGACAGTTGCTGGCGAAGCCGTTGATAAATCTTCTGTTTCAAATAATAGCGTTACTTGCGACGGCATTGATATACGTTCTCCATTAGCTAATGTCAAAAGTTTATTGTCATCCATTAATGAATTCATTGATTCAATCCATGATGTATCAACGGGAGCATCGAACAAAATTAATTTTTCATCTGGTTTTTCATCTAAATTAATTCACAAAACTAATTAGTTGTACACTCAGTTAAAACTATTGAATCATCGCTTAGATTTTTATGTGCTGGATTTCTATCTGAGAGTTACCATTTTTTCTTTGTAAAAACAAAGATTCAAGGAAAATCATATAATTTTCAAAGATTAAAGTGTAAATTGTTGTGCAAATCAGAATGTATAGTGCAAATAGAATGATCGATCAGTTGAAACATTTTTCCCTAGTAAATGTGAACTAACCGGCACAAACTTGTCTCATAATTCTGCTGAGAATTCCATCATTCCATTCATTTGTCGTTAAATTGAATTGTCCATAAAGTTCACCTAAATTAACAGCCTTTGAATTGATCGGATATTCCTAAATAAAAATAAATAAATTTACAACATGAAATTAATCTTAGCTTCTTAAAAATCAGACTATAATTTAGATATTTCATATCTTCAAAAGACGTCATCATTATGCACTCAACCCTTCAACACATTATACGGATCGGATGATCTCAAATACTTCAATATCCTGTTCAGATTGAATTTCAATATAAAAAAAAAGATTATGCCCTACCATAACTTTATTGTATTCATTAAATCCTTGTTTATTTAATGTTGTTAAAGAATATTTCAATAGCTTCCATGTTGTAGTTTTTCCAGACAACGTTTTACCAACAAGCATAACTGAATGTCGCGAGTGATGTGTTTCATATAATTGAATAACTTTCTCTATAGATATTTGTGTTATTTGTACATTATGTATATTCATTTCATTTTCTATAGCTTCGATTAACTAATCCAACGAGAAGAAAAAATTGAAAAATTATAGATAATAATCAAATCAGACTTTTGAATAATCAATTTTCGGTAGATCGATACCAGGAAATAAATCACCAAGAATATTTTGAAATAGGGGTAAATCTTGTGCAGCCATTTTTGGTGCATTCATATCAAGCATTGATAAAAGAAGAACCTATGATAGAGAAAAGACGCTATGCTAAAAGCTTAATTGAATATTATTCTTTACTTCGTTATCTGTCATTTTTACATTTGTTCGTTTTTTTTCGCCGGCATATCTCAAGACAGCCTTTGAAATGAAATAAAAATGCCTTTTTAAAATTATCCATTGAAAGCAAAATGACTCCATTACTGTTAATGATCTCAAACCGAAATCATAATGATCTTGTTTAGAAAGTTGTTGTGTAGATAATTGATAAAGTGTATAAACTTTACGAGCCAAATTCTAAAAAATAAACTATATCGCATGAATTTCTCTTTTACGCAATTGTTTACTCTTGTGTTTTGAAATCCTTCGCTGAAGAGAAAATTTTCTGCTATATAAATTGAATCTGGTACAACCATTGATACTGGCCGAAACATTGATTTAAGATTATCAGGTAATTCAGTTCGACCAGCGTAACCTTAATAATGATCATTTACTTTTCATGAAAGAAAATATTCAAAAGAAAAACCTGGATTCATTGTAATAAAAATGCCAACTTGTGATAATAGAGGAATTTCTTTGCCTTCGAATACAAATCTTTTTTGTTTCAAAGACAAAGCTGTTAGTATCGAATGAATTTGTTGAGCAACAACTGATAATACTTCAATATTAATACGATTGAATCTAATATATGACGAGTAAAAACTGTGTTGATTTAATAGTAGATAGCTTACTCATCAAAACATCCCCATGTACCACTCTGCATAATATAATGTCAAGGGGTTCGTTTTTTAATATTTATGCTAAACTAAATACAGACCTGAGCAAAACCTGAAAACATTCTCCCCATCGATTTGTAATCAAGTGATTCCGAACAATTTTGAACGACAACATAAATAGCAAAAATTTTTCCTAGATCTTTGATTGTCTCGGTTTTACCAGTGCCTGAAGAAAACAATATCAATGATGATTTTTCTTTTACAGGAAGTAATTAGTATGTGTTGAGATTAAAAGTTAAATACGATGTTACACACCCGCTGGTCCTTTGGAACTTCCACCGCGAAATAAATGTAGAGCAGTTGTAAGAGTTATATAACATCGATCAGTCAATGGCGAAATAACTAAACGACTTGTACAACCCAAATATTCCTATTTTGAAAAAAATATGGTGCGAAAATTTTGAAACTTTTAATGTAATCTATTAGCTGCTTTCAAAACATCCCAGATAGTGATTGTGTACAGCGCTATTTTTCCAGCAAACTAAATATTGCAACGAAAATCTATTATCTAACTATGTATCCTGCAAAATGAGACGCTCTGATTTTGATAACTTCTAAGTAATTTTCTTTTAGTGATGGAAAGGTGAGCGACTATTATGTCCCTAGATTTTCGCACTATGGGTAAGTATAGAATAAATAGCTACGTAGTTATAAGTAAATTTTGTAATTGTTTGTCGAATAATGCAATCTTCATTTTGTTCATGTCGTTCCCAATAGAATCTTAATTGCATTTGCCATTCGAACGATTGAATATCCATTGTTTGAGTTTTAATTAATCGTTCGATAACATCACGTCCATGCACTTCTTTAGTAATAATACCAACAACACGAAGACGAATTATTTTGTCAAGTGGTAAGCGAATCATATTAGAATATCGATCAAGAATTTTGACCTATGATTAATTAAAATAAGAACAGTACATGAAAAAGCCATTCGATCTTTTAGATAGTTCTGTTGAAAGATCCTATTTTCTCGAGCGGTTTCCAAGGACTGACAATTAGGAATTCTTCATCAGTTCCCCCACACAGTTTCTTGCATACTAAAAGTATAAATACGGAATATTCACGATAATTTTTGTTCTTACATTTATTTTCACCTGCAAAATTGTGAGAATCAATAGGCCCATGTACAAATTATTTTAGAAAAGCTATATCGCGACTTTCATGAATGGTGAAATTGCGAGGGAATCAATGATTGATTCTCATTTCCACCAGAAATTCCTATTTTTCAGTCCTTGGACACTAATCGGTACTTTCAGGTCAAGAATAGCTAAGCTTACTTGAGTACGAAATAATATTTTCAATGGTTTTAAACTTTCATCTGCTTGACAGGTTAATAAAGCTTTTGCTGTTGTTGATGTCCATTCAATTTCACTAGCAGTCACACAACATTGACTAGGCCAATCTTTAATCCATTTATCACGTTTTTTTAGTTGCACTTTAAGTGCAATTAAAGAATTTTTTAAATATTCTTTTACGGTAATTTGCATTTTAATTTCTAATTCTTTTAACCAATTTTCTACATTACCTTCCAGAGATAAAATTGATATTAAATTAATTTGTTCATCTTCATTGGATAGAATTCCATTGGCTAGAATATTTTTTTTAATTAATAAACGTAAACTTTTAATATTATCAAATAGTTTTTTTAAATGTATTTGAATAAGTTCAGGTTGACGTGAAAGACTAAGAATTTCGACTAGTTCTTCATTCGAAATAAAATAGAAACGAGGAAATATTGAACGTTTTGTTTCTAAATAATCTTCCATTTTTTTCTGAATATTTTCTAAATATTTTAATAAATTTTGAATCTTATCAAATAAATCTAAATCAAAACGATAAAAGAATATTTTCTATCAAATTTTTATTTTTTCTACAAACTCAGTTTCGTTGCAACAAATAATGAATTTGGATTTTCTCGAATTTTATCTACAATTTCATCTTGCCAAATTACATTCACGTGTTTGAATTCATTTGTTTCATGTGATAACTGCCGTTGAACATCGTCAGAAGTAAATATACCTTCCATATATAACCATTGCCGTTGAACATTAAATAAACCATCGCACAGTTCTGATATTTGAGCTATGGATTTTTCCCAATAATCAATTTCACGTTGAAATGGTTTTACATAACGTGCGCCTTTTATTGTGGAGATTTGAGCTGTATGTTCTTCAACATATTGAATTATCTCGTCAGGAGCTCTATAGATAGAAGAGAGGAAAAAGAAATATGAAGTTTTGAATATGCCAAGATTAGCAATTGATTTCGGTTTTTATACGGCGATAGGAAAAGTCAACCGCTATAATCATGTATTTACAACGGCCTATGGTAGAAGAGATGGTAAATCTGGATTTTTCTTCTCAGAGTTCTATATGTAGTGTCACGGCTATGAGGAAGATCCTCTTCCGAAAACGATATGTATCTTCTAAAGTTTTCCAATGAGTAGATACAGACAGAAAGATAAGTAGACAGTTTCTAGATTGGTTTTATTCGAAATATGTTCACAAAAACACCTTATCAGATTTTTTCTGAATTTACGATAAAATATCGTCGAGATTCTCTCCTATGATCATTCTCCTAAGATAAAACTTCAGCCATTCCGTGGATTTTACTAATAGTAATCGAACCCCGTGATGATCACGCTTCTAATTCAAGCTATTAAAAAAGATTACTATTCTTCTAATCTACATAATACTATGTCATCAAACATAGAATTCTCGCTTCAAGTCTTCTATTCCACGGCAAATGAACGAGACTTTCAATATATAATAAAGTATATTCTTCTCCTGAATTTCTGATCAATATTTAATCTCATACTTTATTTTAAAAACATTTGCTTTATGCATTGTTGTTTCAAATGTCATCTCATTCCATATTTGAACAATTTTTTCTAACATTCGTTCAATTGAATATTCTTTCGATGCATTTTCTGATATTTCAGTAATCAATTGAATATTGTCTTCACTAGAAATAAACAAACAATAAATATTAAATTCTACAATTTTCTTTTCTATATCGACGATTACAAATGTAAACTGAGAATTTCTTCTAGTGTAAATTGATTTGATTTATAGTCAAAATATTTTTCTGTTTCATATTTTATTTGTTCCCAATGACGAGAACGCAAATGTGGATTATGCAGAGATTCAATTAAAGGTAATATACGACGAAATGTATCAATACGATTACGAAGATTATCAAGAATGTTCCAGTTTTTTTCCTAAATAATTACATTTTTTTCGAGCTAAACATACACAAAAATATTTACTTTATATTCTCGTGACATTTTGAGTAACTTTTTATATTGATTTTGAGCAAAATCATTTAATTCAATCATATTGATTTGATCGAATTTAGTTGTTTTCCATTTATTTAACATTTCTTCATATTCTTTAGCTATTAACCATATAGATTTAAGTATTTCAATATCCTAGAAAATTTGTTTTTCTACATTTCAAAAGGCAACATCAAGAAATCAAAATAACCTTTTTAAGATTTGGCAATTCTTTAGAAAAATTCATATCTAAATTAAAAATACGATAGGCAATTTTTAACCGTTTTTCATCATTTTCCATGTTTGTAATATATTCTTCGATTTCTTCGCATTGATTCAAAGCAACCGATACGGGTATATCTGCTTGATGGGGACCAGTGATTTTAAAAGATTTTTGTAATTCAAATATTTCATTGAGATGTTTTTCTTGTTCTTTGTGTAATTGAATTTTAAAAGCTTCCTGAAAATTAACAAAGCGAGTGAAAGAGATTTATGGTAGATTTAGAATCTCTTTACTTTAATACGTTTAAACGAGGCTATTGATTCATCAAGGAACATTTTATAATTATTCCAAATATGAGATAACGAGCGATGTTGTTCTAAAAGCTGCGAAGAATACTGAATTCAATTGATAAATATCGATGATAAAAACTAACTTTAGGATTAATTTCAATTTCATATCGGAATAATAAAGCTACTTCTTCATTGATTAAAGGTAATTTAGATTCGATTTCTAATGCATCTGTTTTAAGTTCATCGATAAACTGTTGATAGTTTGGAATTTCATCATACATTTTTGGAAGAATATTTATTCTAAGCAAACATCAAGAATATATATCACAAGGACAATAAAAATATGATATAGAGAAAAGTACTCTGTTTTAGTAGAAAAAATTCCTTGAAATGCACATTAAAAAATATTCCTAATACGTACATCTCTAACGCAGTACAATTTACAATTGTTGAACTAGCGTAGAATTAAGTTTAAGTGATATAAAAATTTTCTAGGTTCACAATTCAAAGTTAGAGACGTTCACATCAGGGCTATGTATTAGCCTGGAGATGAATTCGCTAATGAAATTGTGTCTCTCAGCATTTCGAGAGACGATCTTCTGATCGCCAACAATGCTTATGCAATGGAACATTTTGCCGTTCACAGAATGTCAACATGTATGAATAAGCATACGTTTGATTCGACTTACTTTTCTGTATTGCCTTTAATTAATGTCGATATCATTTGAAGATCTTTTTCTAATCGAACCAATACAATTTGTATTAAACTTTGTTGCCATTCATGACAAATCTGTACTAATGATACTTTAAATGATGAACAATCGATTT
Source organism: Rotaria magnacalcarata (assembly GCA_900239745.1). NCBI lineage: Eukaryota > Metazoa > Rotifera > Eurotatoria > Philodinida > Philodinidae > Rotaria > Rotaria magnacalcarata. The sequence goes on from OENM01000004.1 coordinate 131,835, forward strand.
GTATCATATTTAGATTAACAATTGCTTCTTGACTATTTATATTGTTAGCTACTTCTGTATACCTATTATTTAGAAATCCGAATAAAATCATTTGCTGTTGTGTTTTGAATGAAAAATAGAAAACAATTTACCTAGCTATGTCCGCTTCTAAACCTTGTAAATCAGTATGTTCAGATTCATAAACAGCAATAAAACTTTCTTTATCCACTTCCCATAGTTGACGGAAATGAAACCAATTATTGTCAACATATTTCTCAATTTCTGATATTGCATTACTAATACCTAAAGCAATTTTATTTTGCAATTTTTGTTTTACTGGATAATTATCAATCACAATATGATAAGACTAGAATATAAAATATATTTAGACTATAAAAAAAAGAAACTAGATTTTTATAATTCAATCACTTCTCTTTGAAATGGGTAATAAGAAAAAAGATCACATAGTCGTCCAAAATTTTGAATTGACTCAGTTAATTGTATTTTGCTTACTTCATTTAACGTTTCAGTTAATTGTTCGAGTGATGGTTGAAAATTCAGCTATATGATTTTTATATTATTGATAGCTTAATAGAATGAAGTACTTACCGTATATTTTATATTTCCTATTGTTGTTTCGACTGTGTTTAAACAAAGTTCAATGATAAGAAAGGATGTTGGCTTGTTTTGACTATCACCATTGATGACATACGATAGTTGTTCAAGAGAATCGGTTATATTCATGAGAAGAGCTTTTTCAAACATACAATCAATTGAACTTAACCAATGATCCCAACATTGAAGAATCTAAATTGGATTGTGTGCGAAAACGATTTCAAATGAAAAATTCAGCTATTTTTTTTCTATAATAATTGATACATGATAGACGAAAGCAGTTGGATCCGGGCTTGATTGTCATTCTCTTTCGATATATAGAAAAAAAAACAGTTCCAATAATTGAATGTAGGAGTTTTATGTAGACTCAAAGGTCGATGAAAGCTCTGGAAAAGGAGTGTTTTTCTTAAATTTATTGCTTCGGTGGCACTGCAAGCGCAGCAAATCTTTAAATATCACATTGTGGCTCATTAGAGCTATCCCAAAAATTGACGGGCAACAATCATATTCTCGACTATGCATATGATAGAAAGACAGATTCATATTCAATCACGTACGTTGGTCTGCACTCAAATTAATCACTAAAAGTACGATGAATTACCTTATCCGGATCGTCTTTGAATATCATCTGTTGCATACGAATACCCAATGCAATTTCTCCATACATGTCATTAATCGAATGTTGACTTCCTTGATTAACCGATTTCTAGTTTTGTTTTTCCAAAAATAGACTTTAAAATTCATTCAATAGTAAAATCTTACAAGTAACTCCGTAAATGTTGTATAATTAAAAATAATACCCGGATCAATTTTAATAAATAATTTTTGACTAATAGTAACGCATTTCGCACAAGATTTAACATAATTTTCTTTGAATAAAGTTACCATATTCATGAACTAGTAAATAAAATAAAATCCCGATATTTAAAAGCACGCAAAAATTTATTCAACCTGATCAATAATACGGTTTGCTTCAAGAGCAAAATCATGAAATGTATTTTCATTAACATAATTTACTCTACCAATAAAGGCCGGTTGTAATTTTTTAAAAATCATTCGAATACGTTCTTCAAATAGACATAATTCTTGATCGGTAAGAGACTCGATCGTTCTAAAAACAATTTATTAAAAATTAAATTCCATTTCTTTTATTTTTGCTACTTATTAAATTTTCGAATAAATCCATGCGTTTCTTCTTTCATTTGTCGATAAGATTTTCTCGTATTATAAACATCAGTCAATGAAAAAGGTATTTCATAATTCAATCTAATCCACCATACACTTTCATTCAATGCAATAGTTATTTGTGGATCAAAATAAACATCAATAAAATGTTTTTTTTCAGTATTTTCTTTTAAGAATGGTTTTTGTAATAATTTTTTAGGTTGCAATTCACTTGCTGTTGTCCACCATTCTTGATAGATCCGTTTTTGAATGTTCTCAGCAAAGATTAATAATTTTTCATAGGCTAATTTGATTTCATTTCTTTGTAGGACAAATGGCAAATTTGATGATTGATTAAGAAGATGATAACTGTTCGTGATACGTTCGATTAAACTACTAATCCACATAGCTTTGGCTGGATAATGAGGAAGAAATAGATCAAAATAAGTTCTAGCAATTTTTTCATCATCTAATATTTGATGTGAACCTATTTGAGAACGAATGTCATCGATTTGCAAAAGAAATAGACGATAGATATCTCGAGTTTTATCAATAAGAACATGATTGATATTCTAAAGTAAATCGAGAAAAAGATTTAACTAGAAAAGAAATTATCAATTGTAACAGATCGAACTGTTCTTGATTGAAAGTTGGCAAAGACTTGCAGAATATCAATTATTTGTTCTAAAGTGATTGCTTTTGCCATTGATTTATTGATTAATTTCACAATAATTAATTCAATTTCATGAATCGATTCCATAAAGCTAAAATTAAGATTTTTAATTGAAAGTAAATTGTTTGTCAATACTGAAATTCCCTTGATTTCAATGTTACTTCTTGATTAACATAAGACATGAGCATCGGGAGTGATATGGAGACTTCGCATTCCTGTAAGAATTTTGCTTATCTTTATAGGAATTCTAGTGTTGTCAAAACAATTTCAGTTATCTCACGACAACTTTGTTTCAAAGAAGACTGAAATTGTATAAGATTTCGAGAGTGATGAAACTTCGGATTAGTAATATCTAAATCATCTATTCTTATATCAATTTACCGTTTGAATTCCTGAGACCATATTGAATGAGCATACGTAGAAATATCCAGTATATATTTTGAATATCGTTTTACAATAGATAATGCTCGATCGAATGCTTGTTGACTGTTTCCCAGCGAACGTTGATATTCATCACCTTGAATACCACCAAAAAGTGGTAGACTTTCTTTTTTATTATCTCTATGCCATCCAAAAAGTTTCATACATTCGCAAATCTAAAAGTAAACAAAAAAAAAATAGGTATGCTAATTTTTAAATGTCGATAATAATGAGAATTCAACCACCTCATCGATTTCATTTAGACGTTGTCGAAATAATTGAACTGAATAGAAGAGAACGTCTTTTTGAAAATCATTTGTCATTAATGGTTTGTTCGAATTTTTGTCATGCATAGTCAAGATCTATCAACTATGAAAAATTGAACAAAAGCAATTAAGCAAACAAACAATCTCACATGTAAACATATTTCCATATAATTATCAATTATTTGAAAAGATTCTTGAAGAATATTTTGTGTTGAAATAATATAGCCTTGAAAAAGACGTTTAACACTTATTGAATGAGTGCATCGATCAATGATTTGATTGTTGATCTACGAAATTTCGTACCATCTCTCAGACAATTTTATTTATAGATTTTGTAAAGAATCGAAATCAAATACAAAGATTGTTTCTTTTTTTTAATTTATAGGTGAATACCTTCAACTCTAAAACAAACCTTGCTAATAACTAATTTAATTCTTTGAGAAGTTGCAAAGAATTTTGAATGATGCCAAGTAATTAAAATTCGATAGAATATATCAGTAATCACATCTTTTAATTTTTCTAATGATATATCATTGAGCTGAGAAGATGGTTGATCGAGAATTTTTAAAAATTTTAAACAATCTTCTACATATTCAATAAATTCCTAGATTTATTTATCGATATTGTTATATACTAAAAAGAAAATATTTTTTTAACTTGAACTTGATTTTCAGCTTGTAAAAATTGGTGAACATAAGCCGATTTTGATGCGACTAATACTTGAATTATATTTCGTAATTCTGTTCTTTGTAATTGTTTACGAATAAAATGAAGGTCCATAAGACATTCTTGCCAACAACTTATTTCTTCATGAATACCAGCCGATTGTTCATTGTTGCTCATTAAACGATCTTGAACAAGGAGTACCTCTTTCAATTGATGATACCACTTAACCATAACGCCTAGAAGAATACAGTTTAACGATGCTGTTTTACGTATTTATCAGAAGATGTTTTTTTAAGTCACAAAAATAACGAACTCTATCAAATTATACATTCGTATCGATTTCGATATAAAAAATTTCTTTAACTAATCTCGTGAAGATTTACTAGCAAAGCTCAAATGGTCGATGCCTGGGGAAAATATTTCTCTCATGAGCATGCGAATTACTTAAAACATTTACTTTCAAATCTTGTAACAAGTGCTTTGTCTTTAAGAAGTTCTTCAATGGTTTTATCAGCTCCATATTTTGGAATAAACAAATATGTTCGTGATGTTATATGCTTATATTGTATTTCGTAGAATGTCGCTAAAAATTGGTTGAGTTCACTGGCAAAATCATTTTTGATAACTTGGAAAAAATCAAATAGAACAAATCCGAATGATACTATTTAAAAAGCAGATTACATACTATCCTGTACTGTGCTATTATCCATAAATAATGGTCCAAATAATGTTGATACAAGTGCTGTTAAACACTGAATCGATTTTCCATTAATAAATCCGAATAGAATCTGTTTTAGAAACTCATCAATCGATGTAATAAACTCAGTTGAATCATTTTTACGAATAAAATAACATAAGCTATAAATCTTATCAATTGACTTTGCCATAGATGGGATCGAATGCAGAAGTTGTAAAGTTGAAGTATGTCGATCGACACAAGCAATAAGAAGACATTGCCGCTTCGATGAAAGAAAATTTTCTAGAATACTCAATAGATCTTTCGTCCACATTTCATCTGTTAGTTCCGGTAACGTAATTAATTTTTGAACATAATTAAGCTAGAAAATTAAAAATTCATTACTTAAAATTGAACCAGTAACATCATACAAGTGAAATATCGACACTTGTTTTCAATATACTCGATCGACGAGCTTTTTTCTCGTTATATTCTATCTCGATCATCGTTGTTGTCCTGCACAATCAGTATACAGATTTAATTATCAAACATCGAAACTTGATGCAAGCTAGTTTGAAAACCAGTTTAAGCGCCGAGATAATTAATCCGATGCAATGATCTCAAAAACGGAATTTCGTCTGTTGCTCGTTGAAACCGTTTTAGTAACATTAAGATCTCTATATGACAGAAATTTTGTTCAATTTCTCCTGTCGAATTTGGTTCCCACGAATTAAACTAGATGGTATTCGAGTTTCACCCGAATATAAAATGCGATGCGAATCACGAGTCGAATTTGCTAAAGAATTGAGAATAAGATGAAATAGCGATACAAATCGATTTCGACAAAAAGTAATGACTTATTTTACCGAGTTAAGTCTTTTTATATGTAAACCAACGTCAAAAAAATCTGTACTGGTATTCGCTGAAGCAGACATAAGGCTTTTACAGTAATGAAAAAGATGAACTAGCACATATTCAGCGTTTGATTCTCTAGAAAAATGAGCACGAATCCCATAAAAGTAAAGACTAAAACTTTACTGGAGTATTAATGCGTGATTTATGTTTCAAATTGGTGAAAATTCAAAAGATCTATTTTATTTGCATATTTAAGAATTTTCGAAATAAAATCTTCTCACGTGAAGTTTTTTCTTAAATAAAAATAAAAATGTTTTCTTTAGTTAGATAACTCTCCTTGTATACAATAAGATTTCATCATGAAAATCCATCGAAACAGAACATCAATATTCTATACTGGCAATATTTCTCTAATAAGTATATTGCTAGAATGAAGTTTTTGCATTTGTTCTGTTGGATTCGTTTGTTGAGAATTAGACGGAGAATCTTTTCGAAACAGATTCAGTTGAAATAAATGAAAATAGCATGGGAGAACTCCTTCGACCATTCCTTGTCACACCAATCAATTACTGATATAATTATTATAAAACAATATGGTGATTTGCGTTTACTCACAATTTTCTTTTGTTTCATCAACAACTATGGAGCCCAACAGCTGGCTAATATCTCACAAAATAATAAAGAGAATAGGACTTCGTATTTGTTGATGTTTTTCCATATTTCTATTTTTCTATCTTAAGACATCGATGAATACTGATCTCAATAGAAATAGTATTGTAGAATCTGAATAATCGATATGCGCCGATATTATTCTCTAGAAGTTTCTTATGATTCAACTTTGATACATACTATCAGTTCTGCCAATGTCTTGTAAAAGAGTATCGTTGAAAGCAAGTATTAGTCGATAGAAAGTTGTTAAACGAAAGGAGTCCACCTTTTGAATCAATTAGATTTTGAAAGTCTGGTTGACTGAGCCACTGACCACGATAAACGATGAAG
>OENM01000004.1:141322-155844 GCA_900239745.1 Rotaria magnacalcarata
CGTTTTATTTATATCATTATACTAATAACCTTCTATGAATTTCCTTATTACTATGCGATTATTTGTGTATTCGCGAAAATGTATGTTTAGGACTATATCCTTGAATTTATATGGATTTTATTAAATCCTCTATCTTATTTGTAAGATGTGAAGTTCAACGACAAGTGTGCACATCAATTGCATATGGTATGGCTGAATAATTGCATAGTGTTACATATTTAATTGAATGGTTTCTTTTGTTGACGTTAACGAGTGTTTTAGAACAAACACGATAGACAACGATAATATGATAGTAAATCGTATATAGCCGACACATACGATACTTAAAAATATTATTGGAGCTTCACTAGAGTCGTCGAATTGCGAGGATAGTCGTAATTTATCTCAAAGCAGTTGGATTACTAAATATGGATGATAGCATTATTTGCCTTTATAGTTATTTATCAGATTTAGCATATATTATCTAGGCGTTGAGGAAACTATGGTGATTTGTTTCAATCTTTTCCCGGGAATGACAAACAGTTGAAAATGTAAAAACAAAAGTAAAATTACTTGAGAAGGAAAGAAAATTCACCCCATCTCAACGGTTTAAGTGCAAAAAGCATTCTCGAGCGATGAAAAAGTTGAACATTAGAGCACAATCGCGTATCATGGAGTAAAAGAAAAACGAAAGTATGCGATAAAATAGTTCTACTGAATGTACCTTAAAATACATTTGAAAAAATATTTTCTGACGACATTTTGATAAAAGACTTCATAATAAATATATCTTGCATCATACTTTGTCGCTCAAAGCCTTTTGTGGCAGCACGTTTGAACTGTGAAAGCTTAAAAAATTCAGCAGAAATGAGAAAATATTTTCCACTTCAGTATTTTTGGGTAGAGAATTTGTTTTTAGAATGGATCATTTTTTGACACAACCTTTTCAAGGTTCAGTGTTATTGTACAAAACTTCTTCGATGTAGCATTGCAGAAACAGAACCTTTTGAGTTCTCCTTGTGGATAGAAAACATTTGATGGTTCCGCATCTTTACCCAGAACTATATCTGGTTCAGTATTATTGCACAATGAACTTTTTATGGTTCAGGATTCTTTTGCCGAACCTTGCAAAGCTCAGCATCATGGGACAGAAACTGTCGGGTTCCGTACTTTTGACTAGAGAACTATTCATGGTTCGGTATTTTTTGACAGAATCTTAATAGGTTCAGTGTCATTGTGCAGAACCCATTCGGTTCAGTATTCTTCAACACAGAACTTTTTGTGATTTTGAATCTTTTCCCGAAACCTTCAAAAGTTCAGTACTATCGGACAGAACTATTGATAGTTTCGTACTGTCATACAGAACTTGAAATGGTTCCGCATGAGCTACGGAACCATAAAAGGGTTCTGCAGAACTCCTTTTTTTCTTTCAGAGTAGAGAGAGGTTCAACTCTAGCCAAAATCACAACACGAGACTGGGAAAAACCGTTCACTGTATAGAGGTGTCCACTATGGAATGCTTTACTGTAATAGTTTCACCGGGTTATTTTCAAAAGAAATACTTTTTAGTAAATGTGACGATTTTAGATAGAAGAGGTGCCTGTGCTGATGGTATTACACTTTATTTAACTCTTCAAACCATAAATCGCATCGATTACATATTATGCACACGCTTAAATACTCAACCATTTGAGAGAACGAAGTAGGATGATAGATAAAGACAAATATAAATGACAGAAAGATAAAGGCAATAGGTGTGATGAGAATAAATGGCACCATAAGGCCAAATATTACGTATAGGTTACACTCGAACGGGAGCGTTACACTCCTGCTGGATGGAATTCGGACGCTCTCCGCATATAACGTTACAGTACAGATCTCCTGTATTGTGGTGAGTACAATTATTAGAAATATTTTATGATTATCTAATCATTCCACAGCTACTTGACGTTTTCTGTGAGTACTTAGAACTTCGTGTAATAGAATAAAATCCAAATATTCCTGATTCGAATCACGTTCTCATGATTTAATCTGAGTAAAGAACCTGTTAAAAAAAGTGAAAAAATTCATAATTGCTATCTTTATTGTGGTTTTGAAAAAGAAAATCGTTTTTTTTTATTAATCTAAATCAAACATGGGGTTAGCAAAAACAAATTTCAAGGATTCATAATTGCAGCGGTGTTATAGTTTTATTAGAATCTATTAAATTAAGCGAAGAGAAAATATTAGATATTTGATGCTGGGTGTTGCAATCACTTTTAATCTAGACGACATTAGATACTTGATTCTAATCTTGTGGTTAGTTTCAATCGAGGTGATAGATAAATATCTGGTTTTCTGGTTACTTGCAATAGAAACCGTACGCAAATGTTTGCTGTTCGTTTTTGCTGAATTTGAAATGATACACAAAGATAAATATCTGATATCTGCTGAGAATTTGAAACTATAGGTGCGCAGTAAGCATGTTATATACGTTGAGAATTTGCAATCACACGTGGAAATAAATATATGATGTCTGGTATCTGCTGAGAGTTTGAAATTATAGGGTACTAGATTGTAATGGAATTCGATAAAATTTTTATCGATTTCTGATTCGCAGAATTTTTCAACCTTTTGCGCTTTGAAAATTTGAAATTGAGAAAATTTTGACACGCTTATTCTAAAATTAGTAACAGTTTAAGATTTGGCACTGTATGAGATGACTCTACAATGAGTCGCTCAAACTAGAGACGAATCATTGCTTGAAAGTTATTCAATAAAATTAAGAGAATGGGATCGGAAAACGCCACTTATTTCGTTAATAATAAAGGTAAACTGGTCAACTAATCAGCGAGACAAAGTTCTCACGACTATTTTCTTCGAAATCATAAATTTTTTAAAACAGATCTTTTCTCAGCAAAATATTTCGATCGAATAATATCATGTTCAATGAAACCAAGATGTACGTGTTGATAAGATTCATAATTTTTGTATATCAAGATCCGACGAAAATCTCTTCACATCCTAGTTCTCAGATAATCAACAACTAAAGGTTAATGTGCTATATTTATTGATCACATATCGAATATTACTGCAATAATTACGTAAAAATAGAAAACTTTCTTGTTTTAATTTAAAAAATGAATTGAATGTCCATCGAATATAAAAGAATTATTTTGTATCGACTAACTAAATCATATTTTGATGTTGAAAACCATCTTACAATAGTATTTACAGCTTTGCGAGTGATATTGTAAAAAAGCCTGCGTAAATTAATCAGAAACAACTACATAATTTAAAAGAAGAGTAGTGGTGATTATTTCTATTTTGAAAAATCATGTAAGTCTACCAAGTACTATCGTATTGAATCTTGTTTAAGAAGCTACAGTACTTCATGGGCTTTTTCTTGATAATAAAAAAGTTTTTGAAGATTTCTGTTTTCTTTTTAACTCCAAAATGGTCGCTATCTTTAAAAAAATATTAGGACCATTTTTATAAGAGATTCATTAGACACTTGAGTTATATGATAGCGCGTTTGAGAAATTTTTGTTAATATATTTTAGTTTATATACCAAATAAAAAACATCATTCATAGTATTATACTTTGTTATGAAGTGTTAAATAATATTATTTGGCAATGAATTGAAAACTCTATGTCGTTTCTTCATAAAATTTTAAGAAACAGTTAAACGTGTTAAATTGGCAATAAGTTTTTATACTTTTTGAAATATAATAAATCTATTCGAAAGGCTTTCTGTACGCGTTTTGCTAATAGTCTGATGGATTCTCTGTTAATTCATTAATTTTCAACTACTTTTAATAGAATATGACCGATTTCTAGAGAGACTGCAACGAACGAAGAGAAAACCGATTTAACATATGAATATCTATAAGGAAGGCAGGAAAATAAATATTTACTGCGAAACATCTTCGAAATAATATTATTGATCTACAATGGTTCTTGTTTTGCTTTAGCAAACCCAAACATCTAGGATAAAGTACCAATAATAAACAGGAAACGAAAAACCCAATATTAAAAATTAACTTGAACCTTTATTAATATATATATATATGTATGACACAATTGATTTTTCTTCCTCGTCATCAATTAACACACAGCACAAAGAAAAATGTGTATTTTCATCGTGTATTTGACTTATTTATATTGAAGAACAATATACAACAAAAAATAATAATAAAAGAATCGGGCGACACTCTCTAAAGTTTCAAACAATTGCAATTGAGTATTATATTTTGACAAAACAAAATCGAAGTTAGTGTGATTAAACAAGTATTCAGCAAACATTTTACGAGGTTTTTTTGGCATTTATCAGTAGTTTCTTTCCGACTTATTTAAAGTATTTCTATGCATCATAAAACTTGCACAATAATTAGCTACAATTCGAAGAATAAAAGTTTTTAAAAAGTTATAAAAGACAAACAGATTTTATTGTGGATAATAATATTCTGTCGAGTCGAAAGAAAATGGAATCAACCATGAAGATATTTAGGATGTAAAGGAATTATCAATTTATTTGATCTGAATAGATAGATCACTATCATTCAGTTGACGTTAAGAAAGATATGAATAAAATTTGTTTTTATTGGTAATGAACCAAACATAATAACTCACAACGGTAGAATGTTTTTTCTAAATAAACCCTTTATTGCAGTAAACAATGCTTCGCATGACTGACGAATCTATTGTTATAAAATCAATTTCTTTCAAATATGAAAATATTAGTAAATAAGTAAATTTATATGAATCTTAACTGTGATGAAGATCTCTATAGATTTCGTCTAATAGATTTTATTCTTTTTAAAGTTACACTAAAATAAAATGATTATTTATTTTGAATGAAAGAAAAAAAAGTTTAGCAATAGTAAACAAATCTAATTACAGCAATTTTTAATAAAAGCACGATTAGCATCATGGTTCCACATGAAAGTATTGACTGTTTCAGCTTGATAGATCATAATGATTTTCAATTGTAACGTGCCTAGACACTCCGAAGTAAGAAAATAAAAATTTGATTCATACGAATGAATTTTTCTATTTCATACGGCCTCTGATCTTACGTAAAGGGTCACAATATGATCGGTTGTATGTTGTAAAAGCATAGAATAAAAATATAAGGTGCAATCTGTTTCAATTGTAAAACAAAATCAATTACAACCACATGTAAGATTACAAAAAGGTCACTGTATGTCGATTTTACGTAATAGTATAATTCGTTTTTCAACAGTGAATCCTATATACTATTGAGCAGTTCTATTGATGATAGAATTTACAAGTTAGCGAATGATTTTATGCGATTGATTCGTATGATATTAATCTGATGCATTTTAATAACTAGTTCGATGATAATTATCCGTAAGATCGTAACTGATCAAAATGGAGGAATGCTCTATCACATTGCTCATGTATCTTGAATGAAATCCCATTTTATTATAAGTCTTACATATCGCTTAGTTATCTGTAGGCTTATACATGAGTCTTGTTTTTAATAGAACATCATATTCATTTTCTTAACGTTTCTCCTCTTTGGTATACGACAACAGAGAGAATGTTAGTACGGAAAAAAGATCACATTGCAATTTTGTTGAACTACCTTTTATCAAATCGAATTTTTCAGTTGAAGATCTCAATCGTAAGCAATCCTTCTCATGTAGAAACGCTTCTTTTTTACCACAATCAAATCTTTTTATTCTATTCAAATTAGAGACCTTGAAGAAATACTAACATTTGTCTATATCATAGAATAGTATGACATTATCGTTAATTCAAAGTTTTATATTCTATGGAATGTTGCAAAATATTAATACGATGATATTTAGGGTTTTGTGTACATATATATTATATGCGTAGTATTCCAAAATTATATACAAGTCTGATATCAAAAAGAAAGTTAATACATAGTAAACAATATATTTACTCGAGGATTATTTTGTCTTTCAGCTTCAGCTGAAACTATTAATTCAGCAAAGAAAAACTGGCCGAAATAATGATGTTTATTATGGTATTCTTTGTAGCTTATCATAATAATCAGATTTATTCATGTGTAACAGGAAAATAGAATGTGATTTATGTCAAACTAGTAGTTAATAGTTTTATTTGTTCTTAATTATCTTATTCATACAGAAAAAGTACTCGCGATAGTAAAGGGTCGGTTGCGGTATTATAATAGTGGAGTGTTGGCTAAGGGGGAAAAGAAATCAATGCTAAAAAATAGAGTTAAAAAAATAATAGAAGTAAAAAAGAAATTATATAAACAAAACAACCAAATTTGTTCACACCTATTATTTGTTTTAACTAAAGACCGAAAACAAAATAGTTTCTAAAGTTATTTCATTTGTTTTTGAATGAATGAATAAGCCTTGTCTCACTGATTCTAAGCGAGCTTATCAAGAGCAGCACGTACTTCAATAAAAACATCATCCGGTGCCAATTCCGAGTTGACCTAAAAAATAACAATACTGAGGATAAATAATAATAATTAATAAAATACCTCAGCTAATTTGCCTTGTTTTTCATATAAATCTAAAACAGGAAAGGTCTGATCGTGAAACGTTTTCAAGCGATTTTTAATTGTTTCTGCATTATCATCAACTCGACCAGATGTTTGACCGCGATGTAATAATCGTTTTGTCATAGTGTCATCACTCGCTTTTACATAAAGAACAAGATTGCATACAGCAATCTAAAATAGAAAAATAAAAATTCATTATAAATTATTGAAAAATTGTAATATTTATAGCGAACCATTTCTTCGAATTTTTTTGCTTGTGGAACTTCACGTGGATATCCATCAATGAGAAAACCTTTCGATTCGTCTGCTTTTGTAATCATATTATCTCTGAGTAACTCGAGAACAACTTCCTGAAGAAAATGAAAATACATTTTTATTGTTTTTTCTGTTTTTGATAATAATTCTTGGTAAAAATTAAAATACCATTGGTACTAATTTTCCTTCTTTCATTAAGGCATTTAATTGTTCGCCTCGTTCAGATTTTGATTGAACAGCTTCACGAAGAAGATCTCTATAGAGACAAAAACAAATTTAGTCTAAAAATGTTCTTACTAATATTCATTTATTTATTCTTACCCAGTACTTAAATGTGTAAAACCATATTGATGAACAATTCGTTCACATTGTGTACCCTTTCCTGATCCTAGTATAATGAAAACATTTCATTAATCAATGTAAAAAAATAAAACGGAATAAACATTACCTGGTCCACCAACAACAAAGATAATTTTTTTATCTTTCAATTTGTCTAATGCAGGTTTGTGTTCAACTAAGAAAGAAAAAAAGCAGTAAAATTATCAATCATAATGCAAGGTTTTCAATTGTTAATGGGTGTCAATATTGTATACATGCTAGATAATTTAAGTAAATCAGTCTGAATGGGATATCTTGGGAAATCAATATTTATTCTCACCTTGTGCCATTTTTTTGTTATATATAATGCTTCTGTATTTTGGTGCAAACTAATATCGTATCTCTCAAAAGCAACTATTAACTCAATGAGAAGACAAACAACAAGAAAATAGATCAGTTATATGAGAATTTGGTGCTATCGAAAACAGTTGGGAGGAGAAAAAAAGAGGGAGATAAGCGATGGCAGAGGAAACGAGAAGAGAAGAAAAAAACAAGACAAAGATGCTTCCTAAATAATATTGTTGTGGCAAACGAAGAAGAAACAAACATAACCATAAATGTAGAAACCGCATCTTCGTCAATCTCCTAAGATATAACCTTTTAAGCACATGCTTGGTATTTTGTTTTTCTGATCAGAAAAAAAACAAAACAGAAAGCTAAGAGTACCAAACATCGATGTCAGACCGACTTAGCGGTTTTTCTCTACGATTCTAAGCGCAAATGTATAAGTATCCATCGATCAGAAAACGATTACTCGTTTTAGTTTCTATCATAGTAAATTCTTAGAAAGTAAAAGTGAGTGATGGCTATTATTATTTTTTTTTAATCAAAAACGTGCTTTTTGATCACTGAACGGTGAAAAAAATTGTGAATGATGCACATTATACCTTTACTTGATGTAGTATCGTTACTATCACTCTGAAAACATAAAGTTTTGATTTTTTCGTTAGATTTGCAGTTTCACATACGAAAACATATATATAAGATAAAAAAACAAGATTCTTATTGTTTACCTACTTGCTTTTGGTCCACTAAATCAGCCAGCGCATGTGTTACATCAATGAAAACTTCGTCGGGTATTCGATTAGCATCAATAGTTATTAGCTTTCCTTGTTTACCATAATAGCCTAAAATAGGCGTTGTTTGTTCATGAAATGTGACTAATCGTTTAGCAATCGTTTCTTCATTATCATCAATTCGGCCACTTGTTTCGCCACGCTTTGTTAACCGTTCAATCATTATTTCATCGGGTACATCAAAATAAATTAAAATGTTGCATGGAGCAACTTCCTTTTCAAATTGCATGCCTATTAAATATAAAGTAAAAATCGACTTGATTGAAATTATTAATAAAAACAAAAAGTAATCAAAAGTGAGCAATTTAAGATACAGGAGAAATCAATCAAAAACTTACTAGATTTTATTAGACTACTGTAATGAAAATAATTATAAAGTTGATGTGTTAATGCATTGTGAGTAAAGAAAGAAAAAGCTGCGTATTTATTAATTACCTTGATCAACACGACGCGGAAATCCATCGATTAAAAATCCGGACGCTTCGTTGACTTTCTCATGAATAGCATCTTTCAATAAGCCAAGAATATCTTCCTGTAAAGAGGAAAATTCCAGAGTATATTGATTGATACTTTTTCTGTTTTTTAGTTTTTTTAACATTACCGTTGAGATGAGTTTTCCTTGTGACATAGCTTCATTAAAATAACGACCTTTCTCAGTTACTGAATCTTGGCAAGCCGCTCGGATTAAATCACCGGCAGATAAATGTGTAAAGCCATAACTTTCAATCATTTTTTCACACTGTGTACCTTTACCACTACCTTCAATTATGATAATATTTATTTCTATAATATGTTAAATAGTTATATTCTTACCTGGTCCACCACCGACAAAAATAATTGGTTTGCCTTTAAGTAGCTCTTTAATATTGGTTGCTTGATTTTCAACATGTTCTACATGATTTGTCGTTCGTTGTGGTTGATCTTCAATTTTAGACGGTTCATCTCGTTTTCCTGATGGTATAGCATCGAGTTTTGGTGGACGCGCCAAATCCATATGTAAAGAAAAAGGTGGCGATGTAGCATCTGTATTCGTAGTTTTTTTTAGCGGAAGCAATACATTGTTCATGCCACCTTTTCGTCCAATAAATGAATCCCATTTCAATTGTTGATTTCCATCTTTATACTATCATAAAAAAAAACATTATTTCATATATATTTGTTAAAACAACTAAGAAAACTTACACGGGTTAAAGATTCAATAATGAAATCAACATGATCTTCTGGCTTATGAACCATAAGACCAGTAATTAGTGCCTTGAAAAAAAATTAAAAATATAGTTGTATTTTACATTGAAGATAGTTTACTTCGAATAGTTGAGGAATTTTCCGTTTAGCAATATAATCTTTTGCTAATTCCGTATTGGTATTTGTATTCATTTGATTCATTATTGGAAGACAATATTCAGACTTTGTGATAGAATACAAAAGTTCAAATCTACAAATAAAACGATACTAATATTGAAATTGACTTTGTTTATTTTTTTTTTCTGTTATTTTTTTGCATTTTGTTGTTTTTTATGTATTTTTTATGACACAGACGACAGACTACACGAACAAATGAGTATTTACTCACATCTGTTCTTCGCATAGTAATAGTGCGAAGAGGACGATGGCGCAAAAAAAATGACAGTCAGAGGAAGAAAAGAGGAAAACGCATCTGATCACTAACAATGCTGTTCCTTCTTCGATAGACGTACAGACTTTTGAGGCACAAAAAAATATAAGACTAGGGCGACGAGAGGAAAAATACATGAGAATGAAAGCAACGGCGAAGGGGAAAGAGGTCTGACCCCACTATATTGCATATAAAATATTAAGAGAAGATTAGATGTAAAAAAAGGGCACAAAAAAAGCATAAAACATAAATTCGGTAAAAATAAATATTTGCTTTCAAATACGCTCGAGTACTTCTTTCTTGAGGTCTTCATAAATCTCATCGACTTCCATCCGACAATCGATCTGAAATAAATGAACAAAAAAAAATATAAAATTACTATGATTAATCGTCTTCGTTTAAATAAAGTCCATTTTCATTAACATCATTAAAATTATAAGAGGATTTATCTTACATGAATGAATATGATATTCCACTCGGCATCTACTTTTCTATCATAATCTTGCATGACTGCTGTCAACATCGACATAAAAAAATGTTGTCGCCAGAAAAAGAAAAGGATATTTTTTTCTTGTGCGATTATTTATGTTACTTTGATCGTGCCTTGGCGAATTCTCAAAGGACTTTCATTGTAGTAAAGTACTCTATATTTTATATTTTGAAAAAACTACGGCAAGATACAGCATATGGCAAGCTCGATTGTTTTGTTTAGGTTTTGTCAACTACTACACACAAAAAATAACGTTTTTAGTGATTGGAGCGACATTTTTTGAAGAGGTTGTCATAGCACGGAACTTGCTGTTGCTTTCCTTCGTTAGAGAAAAACAACGAATAAAAACCAAGGTATAGCTATTTGATGCACTATTTCAAATAAAATATGTACAATGAGAATTGAGAGATAATTTTAGATTGCTAATTGAACTATTCTTAACAGCTGTTGTGAACAATATTTCTATCAATCGTTTCAGTCTAGAGCTAAAAACATTCATCATAGGTACTCAATTTCATTTATATTATACTCTCGCAATTTAATTGTATCTGCACACGAAATTAGGGTAAAACCTCAACGGAGTAGACTTTGAACAAGTGATTTAGCTTACATAAATAGCTTTATTTTCTTTTTTAAATGTTTCAACAATAATATTGAAGTCACCATGTTTAATTTCAGTTTGATAGTCACCAATATAAATTAATGCTGAACAAGGACCAATCTTGAATAAAAAAAGAAGGAAAAATGTTTTGTTTTTATAAAGGTTGATAATAAATTGAAAATAAAAAGGATTAGGTTTACTTCGGTTTGAAATCTTTGAAGCTCATCAAATGAAGTTGGAAAATGTTCAATAATATAGCCAGTACATGTACTCATTGATTCAATAATTGTTGATTTTAATTCATCAAAATTAAGTATAATATTATTAGAATCTCCAAAATGAATATGTTTAAATGAAAATTGTTCAGCTAAACGTTCACATAATGCGTAAATAAACGAATTATTACTTTCAACTTCGCTTTCTTCATCATTAATATAGAACTCATCGTTAATTGATAAGCGTCGAACAGCTTCATGGTCACTATTATTACTATTATGATTTTCTTTAATCAATAATCGACGGATATCAATACAAAATATGATTGGTACAGTAAACTGATTTGTTGTTGATTCAATTGAATGGGAATGCTGATTCTCATGTATCTACATGAAAATATTGATAAGCTGTTTATAATGATTTATTTTCACAAATAATATTTACGTGATGAGGAAATATTTTATCCACAGCGCGAATTGCATCTGCAAGTATTATGCTAAAATCAATATTTGAATCGATCTAAAAAAATTTTTTCCAGTTATTATTCAATATTATGAGTTGTTTTACTTGAATAATATCTATATTTGAATGAGAAATTGCTTGTCGATCAGACGATAACACGACTATTAAATCAATACGTCGAAGCTATTTTGAAATTTATTTTTGAAAACATAAGTTGAACAAAATTAAACAAAGGTTTTACTTTCTGCTGCCATTTGTCCTGAAAATTTATTTCATCAAGATGACCGGCTATAATGAAACCATTCGTATGTGAACGACGTTGGTCAATTGCATTTGTAACACTATCATATCTGTGATAATGCTTTTTAAGATCTGTAGATAAATTAAGAAACAATTTTTGTTTTTGACTACAAAAAAAGAAGAATATTGTTTTTACCGATGGGATAATTTTCATCGATGTTTGCAATATCATTAACCAATAAATAAGTTATTCTGTCGTAGCGTTCGATTAATCTTGAGCATAATTTTGTTGAGCCATGTGAACCTCGAAGGAATATGAAGAAAATAGTAAATGTATAGATAGTTCATTTTTAGAATCGAAAGAAAATTTACTAAGAATAAGAATAATAGGTAGATTCTCTGAAGATCTTTTGTTATTATCAATCGGTGGTAAGGCTGATGTTTTGACTGATGTTTGACGAGTTGTTGAATGACGTGTTCTTGTTATTGAACTTGAGCTTCGAACAGGAGGTAATAGTATTTGTCGATTTTTACCAATTGCTGGTTTTGATGGTACGACACTTTTCAAATTACTCGAACATGTCACAAAATGGTCCCATCGAAGACGATTTGAATTGTTTTGCACCTAGAATTTATTGTTAAGAATAGTACGAATCGTTGTTGAAGGAAAATTAAACTAAAAACCTTGTCTAAACATTCACGAATAAAATTAATATGATCATCAGGTTTATGTACCACCAAAGCTGTCATGATGGCCTAAAGTAAAACAATTTAAAAGCACATGTATTATTTGATGTTTTTGTTGAAATACTCTACTTCAAATAATTCATGAATTCCTTTTTTATGTATATAACTAGTAGCATATTGATTGTTGTAAAGTTCATGAGATCTTGTTGCCATGATTACTCAGAAATATACAGCTGATGAAATCTTAAAAGATTATTACAATATTTTTTTTTCCCTAAAGTAATGAAGATATTACTACTTTTTTCAGTATATTTAAAAAAAGAACTTTAAAAACAGATCATGTCAAAATCAGATTTTTACATCACAATATAAACTTTGGCATGTTCAAAACAAAAGTAAAAGAACATATCACAAATATTTCTTTTTAACACTTAACTAATTAAAAAACATAGTGAAAGAAGAAAAGAAAACGTGTTAAATAACGCTCTGTTTAATTATTTATTACTGTTATGCATCTCAATAAAAGTATCCCACTGCACTGACAACGGTTGTGTTTTCATCTAAATTTTAAGAAAATCTATTCTTACTCGTATCCGAAATAATAGATATTCAACAAACTTTCGTTAAACTTTCAATAATAAAATCGTAATGGTCATCGGGTTCATGATGCATTAAACCAGCCATTAGTGCCTATACATAAATATATTTTTCTTTTTAATTATTGAAACGAATAAGCCACTCATTGTTACCTCAAATAGAATTGGGATTCGTCGTTCAGATAGGTAAAGTTTTTTTCGTTCACTAACTGAATCTTCATTTGTTTTTAATGATGAGGATGACATCTGAAAATAATATTTCAAAAATGTGATTAAGACAAGCAAAAGCAAAAGAAAATTATTAGTGTGATCACAAATTTCAGGACCAGAAGACAAAGAAAAAGTAAAATTTTACAATTGACCTAAGGCATATCTATGTTAAATGGATATACATCACTGGAAAGCAATAAAAAATAATTATTATTGTGACGTTTTTAAACACTGGTTGTTTCGTTCGGTTTCGTTAACACAGATGCGCCTTTTATTGGTGAAGAGATGGCTGTTTGATGAAGTTGAAGATTTTCAAGAATAAAATTTCGCTTTTTCACTGCTGCTCGTCGATTCACTAGTTCATCACTATTAACAGAAGGTAAACTTGAACGATTTTTTGGTGGTTCATAAGTAGGCAGTACACCACGAACAGTATATTTCCATTGATGATCTGTTGCCTATATAATTAGAAATAAATGTTTTATGTAATTTTAGAAAAATCTATTGTAACATCGAATGGCACTGATACATACACTCTAAAATACAATTGACTGCTATTATGATTATTATCTTACAAGAAAACTATGCAAGTTATCAATTTTTGTTTTACTCATTTAAATTTCATTCCATAAAGTCTATGACTTCGTCTCAGAAGAGTTGTAAATGCTTTATTAAGATTGAGATTTACAGCAGATATTTTAACAATGATTTTTTTTTTCTAAAGCTTATACTAAAGATCGTTACTTGAAAAGTAAACAGTTCAATTAGTAAATAACATGCGGTGCAAAAGAAATGGAAATAATGTCGAGGTGAATTTCGGGTGGACGGACACATGGTAGAACGAAAATTTGGTTATCAGCTGATAGCCCGTGCTCTTCTCTTTCGAACGAGATATAACTCGCCGCTACTGCCCATTCATTCAAAAAATGACACGAGACGAAAGAGAAGCTCTATCGCAACGTATTTGCAACTTCTATATTGATTCTTCAAATAATTCTGTAAAAACTACGGTAAATTATTTCAAAAAACAAAATATTCCGCAATAAACGATTTATAATATATTATGGAAGTATCGTCAACATGGAACCACAAAATATCTGCCAAAGAGTGGTCGACCCTACAAGATTTCAGATGAACAATTGGATGGTCTTGTTAAATCTGTGAATAATCGGTGTGGTCTCAGTCAACGAAAATTAGGACGACGGTTT
>OENM01000004.1:155973-241289 GCA_900239745.1 Rotaria magnacalcarata
GATGGCTATGTTCTCGAAAGGGGTTTCTGATGTGTACATCCACAGAGGTAAGCAAGCTGTTCTTCAAACCACCTATTTGAAAGAGTGTATTAACAAAGGACTACTTCCTTTTATCGAAAAGTGTCATCATAATGGAAACTATCTCTTCTGGCCAGATTTGGCGAGTGCGCATTATTCAAATCTTGTAAAAGAACGTTTGCACGAGAAAAACGTACCATTGGTTGCTCGCCAGGATAATCCTCCAAACGTTCCTCAGGCTCGTTCAATTGAAACAGTTTGGGCTTTACTCGAACGAAAAGTATATGAAAATAATTGGGAAGCAAAAAATTTGGATGCATTAGCTCGACGGATCAAACAGAAGGCAAAAGAATTTGATCAAAATATGTTGCAAGCTATGGTTGAAGATGTTCGAAAGAAGCTTCGGTCTATGTGGCTAGACGGATTATATTCAGTTTGTTAAATACAGTTTTTTTATAGTGTTTTTCATGCTCTTTCTAATAAAAACGAGAAATAGCTTTGTAGTTCATAAAATGGCTGAACGGTTGAGGCCGACATTATTTCCATTTATTTTGCACCGCGTGTTATTTGCTTTAAATAGAAACATTCCACACTCTAATACTTATTAAATTTATCTATAGAAGAGAATTTTGTGCAAAAGTCTATCAAGCACTAAAACGATCGTATATTTTTTACGAATACACTACTGAATCTCCTCTATTAAAATTTTGTTTTATGTCAAGCTATTCAATCGAATAAATTATCAATGAATTTGATAATTGATACTTTCATTTAACTATTTCACATTAAAAACTAAAATCAACGTTTCTACATACATTGATAATTAACATTCCATGAGATGTTCGCCCATAAACAGTTGGACAAAATGATACTTTTAATAGAGTACCATTTAAACTTGCTGGTAATAATTCGCCACTGTCTGGTGTCACAGCAAATGCTCGATCACTATTCGATGTAAAATAAGCTTCAAATGAAATTGGAGAACTATAGGGCAAAAAAAATAGAAGAAGTTTTTATTGACTCTTAAAAGACTTTTAATAACATACTCCGATGGACTATATAAACGAAAACCAATAGTAGATATTTTATTAAGACCAACAGCTTCAAGTACAATATCGTCATCGGGTGGTGCCTCGAGTTTAACAAATCTTAATGGATATTTTAATTGACCACCAGTCGCAAGTGTTAAAACAAGTACACAATCCATACTAGAAATTGTAGAAAGAAAAAAGCAAACGTTGTAATCATTTTTTTCTTTTCACAGAAAACTGAAGCTATACGTAATGAATTTTGATGGCGTATAAACAATATTAAAACGAGCAATATCAGTTTTATCATTATCACGTTTAAGAAGTTGAATGCCAACTGAATTTTGAATAAATTCTTGATTAGACATATGTTCATTCATAACTGTATAATCTTCAATAGCAGTTGGACTTTTTTTCACTAAAGCACAAAAAAAAGGCAATGAAGTAAGATCTTATTTTTTTTTGTTCTTACTGTTTAATGTTCGACTGTCAAAACGAAATAACTGTCGATTTAATTCGAATTCAAGTTGTTGTTCAATTCGTTCACCCGCTACACATTCAATTACTTTCAATTGATTTTCGTCTTCACCTCGTTGATGAATCCAATTGAAACCAATGCCTTGCAAAGGATACGTCCATGAAAGTTCGGATGCATCAGCACTTGAAAAATAAATAAAGAGATTTATTATTTTCTTCTTAAAGAGAGAAAATTTTATTCTTACTTGTCTGGAGACCAAGTTTTTCCTTCTGGTAATCGACCGATAATTCGTAATTGTGTTTCTTGTCGAGATAACGTTTCAGGACAAAAAGCAATTGGAATGTTAAATTTTTCTCGTGCACCAATTGATACATTTTCAGTTTTATCAAGTAAAATACGAAATGAAGTATTGAATCCTATCATAGAAGCGAAAAGAATTAATTTAATTTTGTATAAAGACATGATTTTATTTTCTTTACCCGACGTAAGTGACAGATCACATCGAATAGGATGATTCGATGGATTTTGAAAATCAATTGTTGCTGTTGAACTAACACCAGTTTCACTTTTTAAAATAATAGGATGTTGTTGTTTTTGAGGTTTTGTACCAACACCTTTAACAGCATATTTCAAGGTGCCAAGCTAAAATGAAAATAAGAATTTTATTCAGATGCATAAACTAATCAATTCCAAGCCAGCAAAAATTTTCTAAAAAAGGTAATACTAAGAAACAATAAAAGTAAATTATCCATTGATAACTTGTTCCTTCTATCATTTTACTTCAGAGGATAGAGCGTTAAAGTATGATAGCATTGAGATAACTACATATATATATGTCGTGAAATGTAATCTAGACAAAAAACTATTAGTAAACGACTGTAATGTCAATATGTGTAACGTGAGATGATGTCCTATTCTACTATTTTAGTGTATCTTGCCAAACGTTATGCGAAGAACTAAAATAGATTTCACTTCTATCTAGGCTTGCAACAACTTTCACTTATACCAACCTGCTGTTTTTCTTTAAACTAGACCTAGGGATTGGTTCATTCTTTTCAAAATTGGGCTCTTTCATAGTAGTAATCGAGCAATAGGAAATTTAATGAATAGAGAAAAAATAGAAAAAGAGATAAATAGTAGTAGTACAAATTCATTTCAAAGCAGCCATTATAAAGTTCAGAAGACTGAAGCTATAGCGGTACAATTATAAGTGTATTCCTGTCGTGTCGCACAAGAAAATATGTGAAGCAGAAGAGCAAAATTAATGATCAAGATACGAATATGAAGATTAGGGTGCGCTTAAAGATCTAAGCATCCCCACTCTTAATACGTATCAAGTATTAATGATGACAAAGCATAGTATGTAAAAAATTTTGTCTTCAAATTAGATCAAATAGAATTCTTTTCTCTATGATGCATAACTCTGATTTCTATATCATTAGAATGGTCTCTTTGTTAAATGTAGAATTTATTTTTATGGCTCATCGAAAATAAAGTAGTCTTTTATCTCAAGAAAATTTGAACAATTTTTAGATAAAATTGCATTGTTCAACGATGTAAAGAACGTATTAAATTGAAAGAAAGTTCTCTGGAAACAAAATAGCAAAATAGCATGCTCTTCCATAAGCGACGATATGCGTAGAGTAGTGCAAGACAAAGCATTATGTTACTTTTTCAGTACTCTGAGGAGCACTTTGAGTTTGTTCAATCTAATATAAGTGCGTTCAAATATATACATGTGACAATCAAATTAGTTTGTTTTTTCTGTTTCTTCATATACAAACCTTATCATTAAGAAATGAAATTTTCGATTGTTGTTTTTGTTCATTTCCATTTCCAATTGATGATGGATTAAATATAACATTGATTTTGGCTTGACTTCTTGGTTGAACTGTTACTGTATCTTGATCGCCATTGATTGAAAAATTATTATTATTTGATATTACTGTTTGAAAGGTAACTTGTTCATCAAGTGGATTTTCAATCGTTATTTCTTGTGTAGAAGTTCTTTAAATAAAATAAAACAATGATTTTATCAGTTTCAATTAGTGATTTATATTAATAGTGATTTCAAAAAATGATCAAAGAGATTTTATTGCTATATTTATTTGGTATTAGTAACTGGTATAAAAAAAAACAACGTTCAACAGTGATTTAAATCATAAAACTTATTTCTAATAACGACTTTAAGTAAATAAATATGTTGAAAGTATTCTCAGTCCTAGATTTCTACTAAATTTTCAGTGTTTCAAATCAAACAAAATCTTGTTTAATTGTCATCGAATGATAAAACAACTGATTCTATAGAAAATGAGATCTATTCGAGTTCAATATGATATTTAGTTGGGAGATTACATCGATTTCAAGAAATGGCTCGAGGCTTTGACTTAGGGAATGACTATGTTTCGACTTGTCTTAATATCGATATATTTATCTTGTGTGAAACTCGTAAAGAACTCATATTGTGAAGAATCAATTCATTCATCGTCATGTGGAATACGCATAGAGACTTTGATTTTCCTATAATGTGTTCCAAAAATACAGAATTTTCAAAAAATTCTACGAATATTTTATTTTAATATATGATAAACTATTTGAATTTTGTGCGTACATTATGATAGCGGGAAACAAATCTTATGATCATTTGTTGAAAGTAATTTATAAATAAACTATATCTTACCCTCCAAGCGGAGCCGACATTGATGGTAAATCCACTCTTTGTGGATTTGTACTAAGTAAATTAAGTTCATACCAAAATTCACCAATGTCATCATTATAAAAAACAAGACTAAATAAACAAAAATTATTTTTGGACATTCAAACATGTTTTTCATATGACGCATCAATTAGAAAAGTAAACATAATTACAGAAGAGGTTCATTACTCTCCTTTTCTTTTGATATATGTGATAGAATTCATTCTAGCAGAAGACACCACCTCGAGATGTCTATTCAGATAAAATATATTAATGAGGAATAAATAACTGGATAATGCTTTGCATGACTGAATTTCAAGCTCTTATTTTTTTTATAGTTTTGGTTCTTACCCTCCATTCCAATTTCCAATAGTTTTCGGTTTGAATATAAGCTCATAACGACCTTCACCATTTGCTTCGAATTCAATAGAATCATTACCCTTAAATATAAGTATTTCAGTATAGATAGGAAGAAAAACGAAATGTGCAATTAAATCTTACAAAAACATCGTGCAATGTTTGAAAATCAACGTCTAGTCGTATTGGATGATCAAGTGGATTTCTTAATGGAATAATTAATGAATTTGTGCCCTAAAGTAAATTTTAAAAGAGTCATAGATTAAGAAGTTTTTTTTTTTAAATTTTTTTCTACTATGCGATAATATTTCTTTACTAATAAAGTAACCAACTTCTGAAGCAGACGATTCTAACAATTGTTAAGTTAATGGTGTTATCACATTGAAATAAATGATATCATGATTTTTCTGTTATATTAACTTTTATATATCTATTATACAATTATTTTCTGTCAAAATAAATATCCCGAAAATAATTTATACTCATTTTTCTAATGAGTACACTTGCATGGAAGATTATTAAAGATATATATATATAGAATGAAAATCCTGCTACCCGGCTAAATGGAGAATAGTTTACAATAATTAGCAGCCTATAAAGAAATTCGCCCACATTGACCTTTTTCTATTCGGCATTATTTATCACTTCCGTCTTCACTAGAATGGCGTAGATTTTTCATACGATAGAATAAAGACACATATTGCCACTCATATGATGAAACTTTATATCTAGAAATGATGACATACTAAAGTTCGAAAATTTTGCTACGCATGTTTTTCTAAATGGGGGATGCATCTAAATTGACACTCAGACCAGAATTTTACTATATAATTTGATAAAAAAAATTAAGTTCTTATCAAGAATTTCATTGAAATCGATGCTCGCTCTATGGTTGTTATCAATTTAAACAAATCGTATTCTAATTTGTGATAAAATTTTTATATTCTCATTAAGATTTTCTTATAGTCTTCGATGAAAATTTACAAAAATCTTCAGAGTTTCTTCTTCAGTCCTAAAGAAGCTTTTCCAATCTATAGATTTTCTGCTAAGAGACAAAATAGGGATCCAAACGTATTCTGGTCATTCCGATTCTTTCTTATAATTATTCGGATAGATTAAAAAAAACAAGTTTTTATGTGTATGACAGTCAATATTGATAGCTTAAAATTTTCTCCGATGATAATAAAGAAAGTTTTGATATGTCATTTATCAACCGGAATATAATGAGTTGATTTAATTAAAACACCATACAGATATTTTAATTCTTACTTTGCTAAGCGAGAGCGTTCTGTATTTACCACCGTCATTTTATCTTAGTTTGTTATTATTCAAATGATCATCTATCTCATTTGAGATAGATGATATCTAACGATCAAAGATTTCATAGAAATATTCGCCATTTCGTTCTTTTGAAATGGACTCAGATAGAAAGTACTGTATAGGAAAACTGTTCTTTGTTAAATATTGTTGTTTTCTAAACAAATATAATCGTTAAATAGACATACTAAACAGGGTGCTGATAAATCAACTGTTTTTTGAGCATCCGGTGGTTGAACATTTATCTCAACAGTAAACCAAAGTGAATATTTAAAATCTGTTGGATCCTCTGGTTCAAGTGGTGGAATTTCATCACCGTCCGAATCGACATCTCTATATACAGACAATTGTTTTTTTTTAATAGGTTTCTCTTTTTGTTAAAATAAATGAAACATACTTAATAGGCCATGGCCCTGGCTGAAAAACGACAACACCTTTGTAAGTGCCCCGTTTTGGTGGACAAATTTCAAAGTTATATCGAGCAGATTTTTTAGGTGGAACACAAACATAGGGTGGTCCTTGAACGAATGGTAGATTGCATGTAACAAAATATGCAGTTTTCTTTGATTTTTTATTTGATATATCAATAGAATGAGTTGTTCTA
Source organism: Rotaria magnacalcarata (assembly GCA_900239745.1). Lineage (NCBI taxonomy): Eukaryota > Metazoa > Rotifera > Eurotatoria > Philodinida > Philodinidae > Rotaria > Rotaria magnacalcarata. Next base: position 162,471 of record OENM01000004.1, read on the forward strand.
TAATAAATAAAAATAAAAAATATTAACACTAATCTTACAAGATAAGAATCTGAAACACGATGCAACTGTTATTGCGAATCAAAGAAAGACAATTTTATTCTATCCACGATAGGCTGCATTTCTTCACTAGCCTTTTTCTTAATCCCTCAAAACGTACTATGAATAAATGGGATACGAGGCCAAGTCGCATAGAATTGTCAAAACTTCTGTAACTTTCTATTTAGAAAGTCATAGCACTGTTAATATGAAACAACAATCTCCAAGATTTCTGACCAGTGTTTGTCAACGTCTTTCAATATCCAAATATTGATTCTTACACTTTATAATATTCATTTTGCATCGTGTTTCACAACAAAAACTAGCAGTTCATTTTTTATGTGAATTTTAACTTACGTTGTACCAACTTTACTTTCCAATTGTAAATGACCGATCTAAACAAGAAAAAAAAATGTTTTTTTCTCTCTGTTATATTATACGCAAAATAAATAAACGTACAGGTGGTCCACGATCCGATTTACCACGTAGATTATATGCTTGTGTAAAACCAGTATCGGCGTTGCTAATTACCATTTGTGCATGAAATTTATCGTCTTCAACTTGTGGATGAAATGTTAATGGATATTGATAGACAGATTTAGCTTCAACACGAAATGTTTTTGGACCAGAAAATGATTTATTACCCGAAAATATGACTGTCATATTCCAATCGTCTTCAGTTGAATTAGCCTAAAACCAAATAGAGTGATTTAGTTTGTTTTATTCCAATCGAAAAATAAAATATAAACATACAATTGGAATATTTTGTTGTACAGGTGTAAATACACTTGTTCTCATTTGTAATGTAGCTGTTTGCTTTTCACTATCAGTTTGTGTAATACAATGTATTTCAATGTCAAAATCACGTATATCATCACCACAGGTTAAGGAGACTTTTGTTGAATAAATACCTGGTTTATCAGCTTGAAAACGTATTGGCAATTTAACTAATAACTCTTCGAGTGGTAATGATAAACTTGTTGGAATAATAAAGTTATTTGTTGTTGACGACGATTGAACTTTAAATTCGGGTAAGCGCGAATATGGATGAGAAGGTTTCTTTGAAGAATCCGGTAATTGATTTGTTAAACCAAGTAATGTTTGCTTTTGTCGTTCACGTTCTGACATACCCTTTAATGTGAATGCGGAAAGAAAGTTATATTAAATGACTAGGTTAATGATATTTTTTTCCTTTCATACCTGCCATCGAACAGCAACTAGAGCAGTTTGTCGTTGACTATTTTGTACGGGAATATCAATATCAAATACATTTGATATGCCAACTACAGCTTTGAAACGTAGCTTTTCTGCTTTGACTAAAAGCAAAATCATGAAAAAATATATACAAATATTTTATCCATGAAAATAATATCTTAGAATACTAATTCTATTTTAATTAAGAAATAGAAAAGGTCTCAAGATTAAGCGTGGATTATAAAATCTTGAATAGTCTTATAATGCTTGCTCTTATTAAACTACATCAAAGATATTTCTTTAGATGATTCTAAATTAATAGAATATTCTAAAGTTGCAACAACCGTAGCTGAGTTGTTCAATATATAGCATTGTTTCTATTCATATCTGTAGATCTTTTTAATCTTTGGAAGATCTTATAAAACTTCATTGATCATCGTGTAAAATACGATACAAACGCTTCTTAGATTTCTATATATCTGTTTTTGATTCGTCGAAAACATAAGGATCTATTAATTAAATGTGCTGAATCAACAAAAATTAATTTTCTTGACCTTTATAGTTCGATTTTCTTACCTGAACACCAAAAATCAAACTTTAATCTTTATTGCAAAATGCTTGAAATAGTGAAAATTTTTCTAAACATTTATTTGTAGTTAACTGCATCCTACTGTNGTCTCCTTTTCATGAGCCTCTTTCAAGAATGGCCTTCAAATTTTTATATTTTTTATATTTTATACTGCTCAAAAAGTTGATTATCACTAATATTTTCGACTGACAACGACATAGTCGAATGCAAGCGTTATTTACCGATGAAAGAAAAAAGGGAAGAGAGTCTTCAATAATTCATTCCTTACTTTTCTTCTGATCAATTTTCATTGCTTTGTCACTGGATACAGGAAATGCTCTATGGCGAAGAGAGAACATGAAATGTATACATAGAATATAAATATTTTATAAAATATACTCAGGTTTTTTTGGAACACCTTCGATCAGGAAAAGAAATTCTCCTATTGTTTCATTCATAAAAACAAGTAACGCTTCCCGGCGTTTAGCTGTTGTTGCAATATATTGAACGTCGAAATTTTTTGTTTCATGTGCTTTTAATTCAATCGATGTATGCTCAATAAAAAAACAATCAGCTTCATTATTTTGATTGGATCTTTTTTTATTTTTCTTTAAAATTTGAAATAATTCTTCCACTGAATCATTTTTATTTCTAGCAAGAGAAAAAAAATATTCATTTCATTCAGAAGAATAAAATTATCTATATTCACTCGTCATTTAATGCAACCAATGGATTTCTCATTTCTTGTGTGCTTTCCGATGAATTCACAATAGCGACTTGAAACATACCATGTTGATCAAATGGATTTGTTATTTCAATTGTTGATTTTGTTATCTTATAAAGTGGTGCTTCTATGCGATGAGTTTTCTAATAAACACGAAAAATAAAACTAGGTACAATACGAATAAACGTAATTAAAGAGAGGTTATCCACATTAGTTAAAGTTAACAACAATCACACAAATATTACAGGTAGAATAACAAAATACACAGAATCTTATTTTTACCTTTGTCGAATAAATACACTAATAGAAGAAGAAGAAGAATAATAGAAAATAAATGTTCTCATTGACATGCACATAAATATGATCAGTGAAAAAGAATATATTTCTTTTTTATCTTCTTTCTCTTCTCATTTCATATCTTACCTTGGGTGTAATTGTTTGAATTGAACTTTGTAGATAAAAGACCATAGCTGAACCTGGATAAGTACTTGTTCGTTTTCCATATAATAATAGAACAGCTTCAGTTGGTCGAAGACGTTTATTTTTCGATTGAATATTCACTAGCAATGATGTTTTAGCTGGTATACTTAATGTTGTACCTTTAACAAGTTGAAATTCATCAGCATCTCGACCAACAATATTCATCGAATAGACTAATGTTTGTGTACTTGGATTTGTTATTTTAACTTGTGATGTTGATGGTTCATGTAAAACTCCACCAAATTGTATTCTACCTTTCGATAAGTAATCCGGTAAATGCTCATATAAATAGCAGACAAGTAAACACATGCATATGGGATCAGCACGCGTTATATCTAATGCTTGAAGGTCATATTCAACACCAATTTGTAGCAGACAAGAAACAATGATGAGTGCATTTTGTAAATATTGTTCACCAGTTGTTGGATGAACATACATACGTTGAAGATGAGATTCAATCTAATAAAAGTCATATTTTTCTATTAGAAAGCTTTTTTCAATAAGTTCTACGTACTAAAAATGGACAATAGGCACCTAGAACTGTACCAAGTACAATACTATCAACAAGATCAATATCAAAATTGACAATCCATCGCCCAGATGGTATGCTAGCTAGAATTAAAATTAGAATAATTTTCCTTAATCAATTATAATACTATTAGTTCTATTATAAATAAGAATATCTCAAGGTCATCAGAATTGAGAAGATTTGAAAGCTCAAAAAGTTAATTAAAGTGGCGGAATTTTATTGAATGAAGATCGAAAATTTCTTAATCACCGATTGAAATCGACTCTCTCTCTCTCTGAATCAATCGTTATGCTTTTCTTTTGTCTGTTAAATTTCTATTTTCTATGTGAAAAATTGACTAGAAACCAACATCACTCGAAAGATATATTCGACACTAATATTAGACAATAAAATATTCTTTACATTGTTCACGATCTGACCAAACTTGTTCACGATAATTTGAATAACAATAATTAAGCCACGTTAATAGAATTCGTTCACTAATACCATAAATATTACTTGATGTTGGATCAGTATTTATGTCTGGCATAAGTTTATTTCGATCGGGTATTCCTAATTGTTCATATGACTTGGGTGTTATACGACCAAGTACAAGACTCTGTAAATGTAAGAACAAAAATTATTTTTTTAAATCAAAATTAAAAAGAAATTACTTTAATTGTCTGCATAAGTACATCTACCCATGTTTTCTTTGATACCGTTTCAAAAACTTCTTGAGATAAATGAAGAGGTTTGGTATGTTCTTGAGCAAATTCATTATCTTTTTGTTCATTAGATATAGTTGCCGATAGGGCCGTTTCACGCATCTGTATATAAACATTGTATAAATCGAACGGAAGAAGATATTCGGGACGAATAAAAGCTGTGCAAGAACCTTGTGTTCTATAAAAATAAAAACAAAATATTTTCTTGTTTATCTAAGAAAAACAAGATTATAATTTGCTAGTATACTTTAAAAATAATAATAATAAACGATGTTGCCACAAGTATTGTTTTGTAGCTTCATCCATTTTCTTTGGTGGTACAGAATTTTGTGGTATACCAGGTAATGAATGACCACTTAAATGTGTTATCATATCATATATAGTTTTTTGTTCTTCTTTTGCATTTTGTTTTGTTCCGACTGTTTCAAAAAGTCGTTTAAATAATGCACTAGTGAGCAAAAATAAATAAACGAACAAATAAAATAGATGTCAAGTAAAAATAAAAATAATTTAAACTTTACTTTCGAAATGATTGAGGAACTTTAGCCACGTGTGTACCTTTAGGCCAACCTTGATTTGAATACCATCGTTCAAGGGTTGATACAAGCCATTGGAATGTTTTGGAGTCATTATCTAAGTATGGTATTGAAACAGCATTTAATTCTTGACTAAAAGTTGTTGTGTGATTAAATGTATTCGATGAGCCAGAACGAATACGAGCATATGGCGTCTGTAATATTGAATTAAAATAAACAATCAACATATAATACATTTTAAATAAATTTATTAAATCAGAAGAAATTTTTTATTTCAAAAATTTGTTTTTTAATTGTAGTTGTTTGTTGATAGGCAAAAGAATATATTAATAGCTTACGACTATCTCTTCATATAGTTTACCTTCATTTAACTAATGTTTCTTTTAACTTTAACTATTATCTGATTCGTTTGCTTGCTATTTCTTATTAAAGAATTTTGCATTTTTTCAATTGAACAAGAAGTTCTCCGGCACTTTACAAAGGAAATATTTTTTTTGTTTAAGAACATTCTAAAAAATAGTTTCTAGTAGACAAAGTAGATTTATTCTCAAGTGATCATGTCATAATGATGAAGTGGTGGCAAAATTATATTGAAAAATTATAATAGTAATGGCGTGCTGCTGTCATTTGCATGCAAAAAAAGACACCATCTGTATATTAATTAGGGTAATATCGGGAGCGCCTGAAGACTGTCATATTAAAAGTATCTCAAATGTGATTGTTGAAAATATGACAAAAATTGCATCTCATTGTAAAATTACTTGAAAGTTCGACAAAGAAATATATTCAACGTTGAACTATTTTCAGTTTTAGTTTCAGTGACTGAGTTCTACAGCTGTATGATTTTTTATCAAGGTTTTCATTATTAGCTATGTTGTTAATACTTTGTGTACAAATGAATGAAAAACTGAGTTCAGTATATAATACGATAGTATGAAAATAACACTAGGTTCGTCATATCAGAATTTTCAATTTTTACGTCACAACTTCGACAAAAAATATTTACATAAGTTGGTCAATCAAAACTCTCTTTGGTATTAAAAATATTTTTTTACTACCAACTAGCTGCAAAAGAATATGATTTACTAATTCTAAATTATGCACATATTTTTTTACTTATATTATTCAACATAGATCTATGATCGGTTTATGTAAATTATGTTAATGGCATCATGATGTTTCTAAAGTTTAATTCTAATCAGAGCTCCTAAAAATGCTACAACCAAACATATAAATGCAACATATAGCAACTGTCAAATCAATGTAATCGATTCATTATTTTATTCAATTTTGAGGATATTTCAAGAATAAAAATGATCCAAAGTGATCTGCTTTTCGTCAAACTGCACTCTAAAGTCTATAATAACTTATTGAAAAATAAACATTCCAGATGAATTGATTGATCTACTCAGTTGTTTTTCACAGAACAATCAAAACATGCAAACTTTTATTATTTTAGAGGCATCTAACAATTTTATTCTACTGACTATTTCAAGTTTTTTCTCAGTTGATATTCTCGTGTGTATACGCTAACCAAGAATGCACTGCTTTGACAGTATAATTTTGACAGGTATCATTTTTCCGTAACGAAAAACTAATGTATTTCTAAAAACAAATGATTAAGTCACTGAAGTTATATTGTATCTTTAAATAATATATAAATAGTAAGAGGGAAAACAAGATCTTAATGTAGCTCTAGCTACAAGCAGAATATGCAGCACATTCTGGAAATATATGCTAAATAAAACCTAACATAATGAGTTCGTCTAAATTTCATATTGAATCTACATGAATACATACAAATAGCCCCCGGATACTAACTATATATATATAATAAGATTTGTACTAAGACTGTTACTCGGGACACTAGTAGGGTTTTACTCATACTATTTAAAAAATATAAATAAAGTAAGTATTACAGTCAGTATTGATTACGAGTATAAGAAATTCTTATGAAAAAAAAAACTACCCTACCGATCTATTTTGTTAGAAAAAAATAGAAAATATTTCCTACAATTTATAAATGAGACTGAATAACTATATCTCTCTGGAGTAAAGTGTATATTCGAGGCGGTGATCAAAACAATTTGAGTTACTCTTACTAATGGTACATTGAACAATAAAATTAACTAAACATTAAATTAAAAAAAGTGTCTATTGCCATATTTGTCTTCTTAATTTCCTGTATTAATAATAGAAGCCATTTTTTGTCACTCTGATTTCAGAGAAAACAACAATAAAAAATATTTCTTACACATAATATCATTTATTTTCTAGAATTACATATTATGAAGAAAATTTCAACTGCGAGTAGATTTGCAATTGCATGAAAAACATAAGTGATTAGATACTTCCAGTAAGATGAAAAACGAGACGTTGTGATTCGAGTATCAAAAGAGAAACTAAATAGACGAAAGTATTCACTTGGTATTTTCTAAGTACTCGTATAATTTATAACATAGCGTGCTATCTGACGAAAGCCAGATGATTCTGGCTCATCTCTGTTTTTTAAAATTATACAGAAAATAGAATAAAATAATCTATTGGTTCAATAATCTTCACATATAACTTAATACATTGAATACGTTTTACGTTGCAACTAGATTCTTTGATTATTTTATAACATTAGCAGTAGGTTCAATAATGTAAAATAGGATAAGTGATTCTCTTATTTCTTTCTTTTTTGGAAAATTTCAACTTGTTTGTATCATTCGGAAGCATTTTGTTTTTGACTAGAAGATTCCGTATTTAATTTTCTCTTGCAGTTGCATACTAATATTAATGAAAAACAATCTTCCTGAATTATCTCATACGCAATATAATAAATGCTCAAACAGGGATCAATTTCCGTTTCAGACTTCTGTCAAAATTTCAACTAATGACAGATGGGATATGATAGTCGTTGTCGACTCATTAATTGTAAAATTTAGTTGTCAATAACGAATCATACTAACTTGCCTGTATGATAATCGGAAGATTACTAAGCGTTATAAAACTAAGGTACAAATCTGTTGTGGTACCACCCATATAGTTGATAATTAGAAACAGTGAATATAATCATCCATAATGATTCTAATCATGTCATAATTCAGCTTATATCATGAATTTGGTATCGATATTGTCTGAAAAATATCCTTATGTTCGATGTTTGTTGACTTTTTCAATGCGTTATTTTATTATAGTTTGAATAAAATAAAAGCTATTAACTTCGTCTCATAGATCTGAATGTATTTATTTTTTCTACAAAAAAAAACTAATACGTCGTAAATTTATCTCTAATATAATTTAAGAATATTTGGTTTGTTTTAGATAACACATGAAAATTTTATAGTATAGCTGAAACTATCATGTAATCACAAGCATTATGCATATGCATGATAATTTCTGTTATGTTGAATTAGATTATAAAATTGACTACATAAGCACTATTAACTTGAATGATACTATGTCATTTCATATTACTACTTGCTAACCACCCGTAATTGTTAAGCTTCTCGTTGCTACCGTTTATGAGAGTAAATATAGAACTTTGATTAAAAGAAATAGTGAACTCTAAACCGTAACATGTGCGGTGTCACTTATCGACATAATATCCAGGTTCTATACCTTAAGTTCGTAGAAAAACATTCGTATTGAACTTATCAATGAGCAAATTAGTTTGATTATATATTTCCAACGTGTGTTTTCCAAAGAAAAATGAGGATCGAATGTAGTGTTGAATACAGATGTCTTTAAAATATGTCCAAAATAGTTTTACAGAGTATTAAAAAAAAACTATTCCGAAGATAAATATCTTTTTTCTGTTACACTTATTAGATATTAAAATTTTATTTACCGGAGAACGTTCATTACGATTCTGTGCCGATATATTTTCATCTGTTGATGTTCCATCAGATGTGTGATCAACTTGATCGAATGTTGCACTTGTACTTGTATTTGGTCTTGAATTTGAACTTGTTACTGTACGTTTTTGAACTAAAAGTGGTTCACCTATGAGTTAAAAGATTAGTTAATATCAGTTCAGTGTGGAGGGAAAACGTAATTATTTATTCATACCACTTGAATTACTCTCATCAGATCTAATTCTACTTCCTTTCATTATTTGACCTGGTTGTACAACAATTTGATAATCATTTTCGGATTTCCATAAGAATGAATAGCATGTAAATATTGAATTGTCAGCAGTAACATAAACTTCATATTCAAAACTAAAATAGAAAAAGCAAAGAACTTAGTTTCATAAAAAAAAGACGTAACAGAAAAACACCTTACCAATTTCTTTCTTCATCAATTATTTTGACTATAATCTGTTCAGAATATGAATGATTACTACTAAAACATATTTTCATCAGGAAATCTTGTTGTTTATCTATGTTAATTATAGCTGGTTCACGAAATGATGCATGAAATTCATATGAAACATCTATTGGTTTAACATGCGATAAAATAATTAATTTTGTATTTCTAATAAATAATCAAAGAACAAATAGTAAATTAACTAGTTTTGTTTTTATTTAAACATACTTTTCAAAACCTTTTGTTCTTATACGGACTGTTCCAATACTATCAATATCAAGTGGTACAGGAGGAAGAATTAAACGTCTTGGTTCAAATATTAAATTCGGCATTATTAATTCTCCAGTTAATTCAATATATGTATAGGGTGTTTCTTGATTATGATTTGTATAAAATGGTATACGTGTTTTATATATTCCCGGCTTTTTTGGTGCAAAATTAATTTTAAACGAAAACATTTGTTTTGGTTCAATTTCACCTTCGGGTCCAATATTTGTTGATGGACTTATAAATGGCACCAATGATGAATGTAATACACGAAATATATCATCATCTAATGCGACATTATCACGTAAATCAAGTTGCCAATGTATTTGTTTTTTACTATTGTTTATTAAAATAATTTCTTTACAATCACAATAGGCACCTTGTTTCATAGCACTATATTGTGTTGAATACATTTGAAAATGTAATTCTTTTGTTGATAGTTGTAAACAATCAGATAATGCTGTTGCGCGTATACGACGATTTATAGGTGGATGTGATGGTTGTAAAGCTTTTTGTTCGCTTGCACTCAATTCACGATGATGATGCGATGCTGATTCAGGTTTCGATGCCTGAGATAAACCTTCAACATTAAGTAATGGTGGACATGTACGAATTGGAAGAAGAAAGTCATAGAAAGCAATCTTAATGAAGAAGAAGAAGAAGAAGAAGAATAATCAAAACCTAGAAAAATAAAAATAAAAAACAAACTTCAGCTGGAATAAGAACAAGTTCAGCTTCAATAGTTTCATCTGGTTGAACAGTTATACTATAAACTTGGCCATTTTTTACACAACATTGTTCATTACCTATGAATTAGATTAGAATAAACGAATTTGAAATAGGAGACAGCCATTTGTATTTACCAATAACTGGATTTGTTTTTATACTGAAATCAGGATATTTGGAAAGATTTATCTCAACAATTCCTTTAACAGTGCCCTGAATAAAAAAAGAAAGACATTTTTACGATTGAGTACTTATATCTATTTTTAATTTAGTTCAAAGTTTTACGTCAAAAACAGGTAAATTGCGTGGGTTGAAGTAAATTGAGATAATTAATTCTATTTATAATCAATACATATTTCGCACATAACAAATATGAGATAGATTTTTTTGCTAATACTAAACAATACACATAACTATGAGTATCTAAATTCTTATATATTTACTGTCAGCTGTCTGATGAAACACGACAAATAATATTTATATTGATAGATAAAAATAATGAAATCTATTTGAGCATTTACGGAATAGCAATTAAAATTATTTTCATGCATAATTATTTCTGTTTACATGTGTATCGACGATTTATACACACAATCAAATCAAAGTCTGGAAAGTATATCGAAAATCGATTTTGTTTTTCATTTTTAAAACAGATTTATTCATATGACTTTTTGAAAATGCAACTCTAAGATTAGCTATTTTTACTTCAGTTCGTAATAAGAAGCAAGGAATTCTATTTTATTTTTCATTGGTTTAATGAAAACAAAACACGAAGATAATCACCATATACCACCACATGGAAGACAATTGCAAGTACTACATCCACGTGAGTCAAGTTGACTACCGCACATACATGGAACGAAACACATCATTGGAATACAAAATGGATTCAATGCTTGAAATATATTTGGAAATGATAGAACAATACGTTGTTCTTTAGCAGATGCAGTAGGATTAGTCGAAACCAAAACAGTAGCACAGAGAAGAACACAAAAAGGAATTGCAATTATTTGATTATGCATGATAAAAAACTAATAATAGTCTCTTGTAGAATTTTCAAGAACGACGACTTTATTGTCGATTTTAAGATGAGCATTTGTTGTAGCTGATCAATATCCGATAACAAGTCATCTGACAATTTTCTCAAGTAAATGCACACATCTCTGCGTCTATTATTGATACAATTATAATAGAGAGAGAAAAGAATATGAAATCATGGATTGAAGAGATGGATAGTATTCTTAATGAATTTGGAAAATTTTAATGAAATCGAATTATAACTGAAATGAGGAAAAGAAAAACTTCACAGTTATAGAATTGTTTTCTAAGTATACTAATATTGTGATTCTCAAATTGATTGAATCAACACAATAAAATATGTTTATTTGTGTAAACGAGACACTGGCAAACATCGACAATAATATTGTGTGATATCAATGCAATAGTACAAATGTCTGCCTTTCGTTTTTGCAGAATAGCTCTGAGAAGATAATTTTCGTTGACTTTTCTGTAGAAAAGTCGAACAAAATTTCTATTCAGAATACTTGTCTTTCAGGTTGTATCCTCTCTTTTATGAACAGATCATAAAGATAAGTTATATCCGATTTGAAAGAAAACGAAAAATAAAATATTTTCAATTAACAAATTATCTTTCAGCACTCGTGCCTCGACGAGAGTGTGGGTTGAAATGTTGTGCCATTCTTTTTGCATCGTAATACATCAACAGATCTTATCATGCATGTAGTGTTGATTAATATAATACATTAGAAAATATCACGATCACGAGCAACTGATAAAAGCTTAACTATTTTTCATATCAAATGTTTTGACCTCTTCTGGTCCTTCAGGACAAATAGATATTTTTCCGACGCAAATATGCTGCGAATGTATATCTTAATCTGTCATTACCTAATCTAACTTTTCTATTATAAATCTTAATAGATAAACATTGTATAAACAACATATAAATACTCCCCACATTTTCCTAACATTATTTCTATTATTTCTGATCATGCATTTATCAAATATATTTATGATGGCATTCTTTATTGGTCTTCTTTTCTCATTTTCTGCATCGGATTTAACTCAAGCAGACATAAACAATAATAATGATGTCGATTTTAATGATGACAATCCTACTATATTCAAAAGAAGTGTATACAATCATCATCAACGTCATCGTCCAATGGAGACACATCGATGTATTCGATGCAAATTCAGTCTTGTACCTTGCTGTTTCCCAAATATTTGCGTTAAAAGACATTTTCGAACAGATCAGTGCGTTTACGCAAAAGGTTGAATATTCTCTCTTTATCTCTTTATCTTTTGAATAAAAATAAAAACATATTTGACTTCATTAAATTAATCTAATTGAAATAGTGAAAGTCATATATTACAGTTCCGATATGAATCTATCCGAGAAAAACTCATCTGTTAATTAATCTTATTCTAGAAAAAAAGAAAAGAAAAATTCTTGACTATTTCAATTATTGAATTGATAAAATATGCAGAAGAAAAATATGATGTTTCACTCTTACATACCTTATTTTCGATACAAAATGGTTGCATTGCTTTCATTAATATTGGTACGCCACCAAAGTTAAATTCAGTTTCAGGAATATTCAAAGTTGGCTCAACAACATCACCTGTCATACGAATTTCTTGTTCACGTTGTCCAAGAACTTTTAAACCAAATTTTATATCGAATTTAATTAATTCGATCGGTGTAACTTCAATTGTTATACTTGTTTGTGAACCAGCTGAAACAAGACCATTGGCTGGGCTTATAATAACACCAGAACATGGATTTGGATCCGTTATCTTGAAAGAAAGAAAGAAAAGAGAGTTTTGAAACAAAAACAATGACGAATAATCAGATAAAGAGAACCGTACTTGATAGAAAAGGTGATTTGTTCCTTCATTAACAATGGTAAATGATTTTTTCGTTATCATATTGATTGGTATTAAACCAAAATTAACACGTTTTTCTGGAATTTTAAATTTTGCTTTACCAACTTGTGCAATACATTGTAGTGTTAATGCTGTTTCGCTATTTGGTACGAGAGAATTATTATTCATGGCTACTTTGCGTGAATCATTCGTTGAGAAAATATACAATGTAAAATAATTTTCTAATGGTGCTTGTGTACTACCATACCAAACAACTTCGCTATCAATGGTTTGATAAGGTTCGATAATTCCTAAAAGATATTATATTTTCTAGAAGTTCCTTTAAAAACATTAAATCTAAAAATAAACCTGTCGCTGGACGAATTGAAAATGCTGTTCCTCTTGGTCCAACAATAGGTATCCAACGAAATTCGGCTGGTGCATTTAATGGATTATATAAATGAACAACTTTTCGAAAGGAATCTTCAGCTAAAAGATGTGGTAATGAACGTATGAGAAGTTTTTCTGTTGACAATTGTACAGTTGGTACACGAACATCGGCTATGATTTTAACATAATGACGATAGAAATTATTAATTATATACGATAGTGACCGTTGATAAAGACCAATTTCTGTTGGCTCAAATGTTACTGAAAATTGTACATGAGATTTTCCAGGTATCACTTGACTTAATGGCGATGTCATTTTCAAAGCAGATGAATCAACCTATATGAAATATTATATGTAAAGAAAACAAAATATTTTTCAAAATAAAACAAACATCAATTTGAACGAGAATAAATTGGTCGAGATTATTAAGAACTGATAAAAATTTTGTTACTGGTGCATTTACGCAGACTTCACCAAAATTTAATTCCGGTGGTCCTAAATGGAGGAATTGTTTTTCAGTATTATTCAAATTAGAATATTAAAATTTAACAAACCAACAACGATTTTAAATAATTGACTTGGTGATAACAGTATAGCACAATCATTTTTTTCTTTTTGCGTTGTTGGTACTGAATTAAGACCTTCTTTTATTGGTTTACTTAGTAATGCTTGTTCTTGTTCAGCTAATTCAGATGTTGTTGGTAAACGATATTTCCAATTAGGATAAGATGGAACTTGAATATAGTAAAAGAAAAAAATAATAAGAAAAGCGTCATAAATTATGTTTAGTTTTAGACAGATTTCAATTATGAGAGGAAAAGTAACGATGTCAAAATTTTGCAGCCTTCACAACCTGTTTCTTCTTTTTCCTTTCCGTATATTATTTTCTATCTTTTTACTTCTATTATTGTCTAGAAAACCTTTTTTTTCAGATTATGTATGGTGTGCTTCAAATTATTTTACCCTTTAATGATTTTACTTAAAAATTAATGAGAAATATGCATGTCATTATAGTTTCAGAAAAATAATTAAACTAATGCATATTTTTGTAAACTTCAAGAGTAAATATTCAATTGAATCCAAACTGACTAGATCCTTTTTACAAGCACCTTTTTTTTAATGAAGATAATTATATAACATGTTCACTTACTTATAGCTTTATTAACATTTTTTTCTACATCCGCTAAAGTAATATGAGGTGATTCTAGTCCATTGGCTGGCTTAATTCCAAGGTCAATATCATTATCATATTTTTTATGTTCTCTAAATACGTTAAAAAACAAAATAAAAAGATTTGTATTTTTAAATTTTTTTTCAAATTTTACTTTGTTCTTTTAACTTCTGATCGTTGAAATCTTTGCTCATCAAATAATTGATTATACATATTATCATGCATTTCAATTTGTTTTCTTTCTTCATCTGTATATGCATAATCTGGATCAACATAATTATATCGTTGCTCTTTGGTGAATGGTGTTCTAGATTAAGAAAATTATACAATCAATTCAGTTCAATATCTGTTTTCAGAGTTTTAAAACATACATAAAACTATCGTCCCGATTAAATGGAGCAATGCTTCTTGCACGATCGTTTGGAAACGATACTTTATGCTTTTTAAAATTATTAAAATATGAATTTGATGCTCGCGTATTATGTGAAGTGTCATTAGCACTATTTAAAACAGCCGCACGAGGATGAAAACGTTTTAATGAATCATGTGTTGTAATCACATTAGCACCAACTTCATTAGAAATCATTGGTTTAAGACCTATAGAAAAAAAATATATAGATACATTTTTATTTTTTGTTCTAAAAATATCTAATGAACTTATGATTTACCCATATTAAATTTTTCTATTGGTATTTCAGTTATAGCCGATGAATAACCTGTTAATAGACATTGAGCTTGATGAATAGGTTTTGATTGTGTATAAACCGGTGTATTAGGATTTACTACTGCACCGAGTACTTCACATACAAGTGTTTTATTAATATTACCTAGAAAAGAAAGAGTTAAAATTAAAAAACAAAAGAAAGGAAAATTCTGTTGCAACAAACCAATTTGATGTGGAATCAATGTAACAAGAACTTGTAATTTTTCTCTTGGTTTTAATTTTCCACTTGCTGGTTGTATAGCAAAATTTGCAATTGATGGAAAACGAAAATCAATTGATTTATGATCAGATTGATTGTAAATATGAATATATTTATCTTCTTTTTGTCCAATGTATGTTGTTGGATATTGTAATGCCTGCGGTTCGAGTGATAATATAACTGGTAATGCGGTTCCAGCTACAGCTATTTCAAGTTTTGTTTTACTATGCTCAATATTAGATAGGCCAGGACTTGCACCTAATAATTCGAAATACATAAAAGCCGCAATATCACGTTTTGGTGGTAAATCAAGTGTAGCAGCAAATGCTTGTTTTGGCGGATACGCTCTAGTGAACAGTAGAAAGAAATTCAATAAAATTAAAAGATAACTCCTGTGATTATGGAGTATCGAGATAAAAGCAACGAGCTCTTTTTTTATGCATATTGTAACTGATACAGTCTTCTCTCGTTCTCTTCTACTTTCAATAACATCGTAGTATTCTAAATATAGTTCATTAAGAAAAGAAAAATTTACAGTTCATTTTAAATTTAATCAAAAATCAATGATTTTGATTTTCTGAATCGAAAATTTTTTTACAAAAGTTTATTATATTCTATAGTGATTCTTGTTATAGAAATGTGTGATTACAGTTGAAATTCTTCGCGTACAAAAGACTAAATGATCAATATTTTTTCGATTTATTATTTGATATAAAATGAAAAAGATTCTTTATTTAGAGATGTAAATAATTTTGATAGGTTTCATCGAACTCTACAAATAGTCAACTTTATTGTTTAAGTTAAAATCTAGGACGATGTGGTACGTTTAATTAACAGAATTAATCGATTTCTGTTTCTTTTTTTTTATGGACACATGCATATCTCTTTTTTGCCATCTTTGTAAACATTTTGTAATCAAACGATTACACAATAGAAAGTAACAAAAATATTTCTATACCTTGGGCTAAAACGAAAGAATAATGCACGTTTTTCAAATGGATTGAGTATGCCTTGATTTGGAAATACAGTAATAATAGAATTTAATGGATTTAACGTATATTCAACATCGGATGTTCCTGTTTTATCTGAATCCTACAAGAGATATCAGTTAGATTTACTTTTTTTTCTTTGGAAAAACTTACTGATGGTTTTGAATCATCGATCAATGCTGAATAAGCAACGGACTCAGGTGAATCATTATATAGAATAGCTAATGCTGTAAGATCACAACCATAGTAGCATGAACCAAAATTAAGTTTTTGTAATTCTTCATCACTTTTCGGATGAAGTAAACATAAACGACGATTCATTATTTTTCCAATTAATTTTATCGTATGCGTTCGATGACATGCATCTAATCTAATAAAATTTTGAGAAAACAAATAAGAAAAAATTTTTTTTCTCTTTCTACAAAAATGAACCACTCAACATACGTAGCAATATCATTGATATCTGTTATCGATGATGTTAATAAAGATACCTATAAACAAAAGTAAAGAATAAATCAATATGTTTATTTATTTCATTTATATATTACCTCGACCGGAATAGACGAATTAGGTGGAACCATTGCTGAAAGTGGTGTAATTCCTATTGGATGTTCACCTTTATACTCAATTCTATATGGTGCAGGCGTACTACCAATATTTCTAACAAGAATTTTTTTATAAACTGTTTTATTGTCAGCGACATGAACACCAAAGTCAACCAATTCTAAATAAATACGATGGATTTTATGTACGTTCTGATCTTAAGGTATCATTTTTAACAACAAGCAGTAGAAATATAGCTTAGTGAATTTTCAATAATATTTATGGATTGAGAAATTTAAAAAGTAAAAGCTTTCATACCGTCAACAAATATTTCTGGTCGTGCAGGAAAAGCTAATAAAGGAATTTGTATTTCTTGTCCATCAATGTCAACAACGATAGTATCACGCTGTTCTTGATTGGATCTTGCGATATATTCAACAACACCTGTGACTTCAAGACCAGGTGGAACTGGCTCATCTGGATTATTAACAACTAATTGAAAATCCTAGAAAAAATATTGTAACGGGAAAAAAGGATTAGAATAGATTTCTGAAATAACAAAACTAACCTTAATAGCAGGTCGAAATATTTGTATACGTTTACTTTTATTTCCCACATTTTTAACATGTATTATCTGTCGATAAGCATTATTTTGTAACACATGCGAAAATTGAATTTCATTCGGTTCAATAACAATACCATGTTCTTTATAACGCATTTTTTCAAAGTTTTTGTTTATTGAATCAAAAGAGATACAGTGTTTTTTTTTTATTAAATTTCGTTGATAGGAACATCAACCATATTGAGAATTTGTTGTTAAGCAACGTCCTCTACCTATGTCATGCAAATTGTTGGTTAACGCATTTATGCAGTTGCATATCTTCATTTGAGAAAACATCGTTACATTCTATGTCCACACGTGTTTACTTTGATCATGTGTCTTATTCTTCAATTACATACACTTAGATAAAAGTTCATGGTTACTACGCGTCATGAGTTATTTTATTGAGCGTTACAGTTTCTCTTGCAAAGTGATTTATATCGATAGGTCGGATAATCACGTGCATTAACACAATATGTATGCTTCCCAATCACACGGTTCTGTTAGTTTCTGATGAGTCAGAAAGAACATCTATGTATCTGACGTTTCTATTGGAAGCATCAGAGTTTTGTTGAGTTTTTTTTTTTTGAGAAAGTGACAGACGTAATTAATCGAAAGAAGAAAACTTTTGTGCTTTTAGATTTTTCTACATTTAATAAAACTGAAATAAAAATATATTTCAATCATGAATAGATCGTTTCAAAATTATACATCAGGTAAAATAACTTTTGAAAGGCACCTTTTAGTTTATTGATTAAATATTTACTGTTGCCATTGTTATTGTAGATGCATGGATTGATATTCAATCGGAAGAAAAACAAATCCTATCACCATCAACAATGATGAGCTCATTTGCTGATCGAGATCTTTCATCAAGTATTCCAATTAACGAGCATTTGTTATTAGAAGCACAAAAAGAATCATCACGTGTTAGCTCAAAAAGTTCACATAGTGATACGTAAGAAAATTTTAACGGTATAATTATTTTTCTGAAAGAATGCACAAACAAATCTAATTTCAGTTCATCACCAAAAAGTCCAAAAAGTCCTGTGCAAACAGATCGTAATGTTGCTGATTGGATGCTATATTGGTCATCGCGCAATGAAGTTGAGCCGCCCAAGTAAAAACAAATACAAGCATCATTTCGTTTCTTTTAATGTATCATTTGCCATTCAAAGGGAATGGAAATTTGCTCATCCAATAAATCGAAGTGTACGTGATCAATTACTTTTCGAAGACGAAGAAGAAAAAGCAGCTCAAGAAGCTGAAAAGGCATTAATTGAAAAAAAACGTATGCGCTATGCTATTTTAAGTAATTGTGCCAGTTTCATCCTCGGCATGGGAATGTAAGTATAATTTTGAATCATTTTTTTTAAACACTAGGTAACAAAAATTTATTTTTCGTTAAGAATGTATTTATGCTTACGTCGTTATCTTCGCATGAAGACGCCTTACTTTTATGCATTAGATTGAACAATACGCAAGCGTTTTATTTTGTACATACAACATTTATTGAATTGACATATATATTCGACAAAAAAAAAGAAACTTTTTTCCTTTTACATTTGTCAACTACAGTTTGCTTTTTTTTTTATTTGCAAATAATTACAACATTTCTGTACAGAACTGTATATTGATTCAGAACTCTCCAAGCATATTCAAGTTCACTTGAACATTCCTCTTGATTCTCCTTTTTTTCTTGGTTACTGCAACAGCTATTTGTTTTTTGTTATATATTTATTGTTTTCATCAGCGAGTTCGTATGTGTGATGCGCGTGAAGAAGCCTTTGTATTGTGGAAACTTAATGATATTGTATTAGGAATCTATCTCAATAGATATAGTAGATTGGTTTGGACAAAGTTTCATTCATATGTATGTTTCATATTATATGTATATAATGATTTCTTTTTCTTTTTCTTCTTCATTACTTTTAAGAATGCATGAAAATACTACTAACACGTACATAAACGTTTATTCTTTTTGTTTTGTTTTTGTTTTTATTACTCATCATTGATATCATAAA
This sequence comes from Rotaria magnacalcarata, assembly GCA_900239745.1. NCBI lineage: Eukaryota > Metazoa > Rotifera > Eurotatoria > Philodinida > Philodinidae > Rotaria > Rotaria magnacalcarata. Next base: position 182,062 of record OENM01000004.1, read on the forward strand.
TAAACATATATTCATGGCTGAAAACGAAAGTTTTTATTTGCTTTTATTTCATATTTTACTATTATTTACGATTATAGTCACAGAAGGATTGAAGAACTTTTTTGTTATCAAGTGAGATTGTTTGCCACGTCACAAGAGATAGAATATTTTATTTATTAATTTTTCTTATCTCCAACGTAAGGTATTGTTCAGGGCTAGTATTCGATGATGAACAGATGTTCATTTAAGCAGCATGATTTATTGTCATAAAATACTATCAAACAATGATTGTATTATAAACTACGAATTGTTTCATTGCAGTTTGTTTACTACCTAATATTTCGTCATCAGTCAGCTACACATTGCAATCACATAGAAATATCAACATGTTGATTGCGACGATTTACAATAGACTAGACTGTTATTTTCAGGTATATATATATATATATAAATAACAAATGTCAAAAATAGACCAGTAGTATTCTGTGGATTTTTACTCCATGTACTTGTCTATTTATTTATTTGAAAGAACATGTCAAAATGCAGAGGTTTGACAGAGTCGTGATTTTAAAGTATTACTTTTTACCAAGAGAAAACAGATGACAAGTTCAATGTCTTATAAAACTCGCACGAAAATAGCGATCTAATAATCAAAGCACTTATATATAATAGTGACAAAACTTACTTCAGTAAAAAAAACTTATTTATCATGCTTTGTATCCTAATATACTCGCCCATACAGGCAAAAAACGCGGTCGCATGCAACGAAACTTTTTCTAAGAGTTTGATATGAGTATTCAGAACTATATCTCTTGCGTTTCTCGAAATTGCTACCTTTTTGTAAAGTAATAATTGACAGAATCCATCAAAGGTTTCCTAAAACAAAAACAAAGTGATCGAATAGAAAGAACTCATGTTATGTACGGCAGAATATGGCAATACATTATACTTTTATGAGTTCGTATTGATTTCCATAGTTCACCAGAAAAATGAATCCTTCTAAAAATGAATTCCCAACCCACAAGCTTGCATAATTAGATTTACAGAGCTTTAAAAATAACATTAATTATTTCAATCATATTACATAAGCACTGTGAGATCTTTTGTTGCTGTCCACCATTGCATGAAAATGTCACACAATCTTTAAACTTTCTTATCTGATAGAACTTATAAAAATAAATAAATAAAATATCTTTTCTGTCGACAGCTGATAAAAAAAACTCATTCTACTAATAAAGAGAACCCCATGAGACATTGAGTACTATCAATATTAAACACAAGTTGCTTATCAAATTGAAGTATGTTTTTTATTATTATTATAGAGAATGTTTAATGAATTCATATCGTGTGATAGTTACATTTCATTGTGAGCTTTCCACAATGTCGCATTTCATTTTGAGTTAGACCTACTAAAAAGAATAGATAACATCTTTGTCCAGTTCGATTCGTCGAATGTATAGGAAAGTCATAGTATAATTTTATTTTTTCTTAATAATTATTTCGCATGAGTATAGAATTTTGTATTTGATGATGATTGACGAGAAAAATTCTTTTCGCAGATGTCTATCGTAAATATATTCTAACTAATTTCTGAATCTGTTTAAAAGAGAAAGAAGAAAAAATAATAATAAATGTACTCTTAGAACAGTAAGAGTTATGATGAAAAGAAAAGAAAATTCTTCATTTAGTCCTTAGTGACATAAATGATCACTGTCGTTATTATTCTAATTAGTTTTGTTAAGATCATGTTTCCTTAAAGATAAATTAATCGAAGTTATGCACCAATTATATGCTCTTGTTTTTCATCATACGCACGCGCGCCTATTGAATGCTGATTACCAAAAAATAAATTACATATATGTATAGACAACTTTAATAGATTTCTCCGTTAAACCGCATCTATTCAATTTCATAATTAAATCCTCGCTTTCTAATTCTACTTAGAATTAATTTTTTGGCAATCATGTAACAATTATATACATAGTGATAATAGAATGGAAAATCATATGATGCCGAACTTAATAGATTATCAAGAAGAAGAAGAATATGACATATGACGGAAAAAGTCAATTCATGATGCATGAGTAACAATAACAGAACATAAAGCTAACTTGAGTAATTGCGGACTATTATACAGATAATGAGGAAAAATCTGATGATCTGATCTTTAGTCAACGAAAGCTAGAGCTGACAATTTTTATTATTTCCGCCTGTAGCATGACACATGAATAGCGTAAGTTAAGCATTTAGGACGATACAGACAGCACGTGAAAATGATACAAAGGTTATATGAATAATATGACTTTTCCTTACGTGATAGTAATTTTATCACACGAGAATAATGTTTTTCTTTGTCAAAAACTTATTTGAATTCTTGTTCTTTCGACAAAATATTTTAAATAATTATCTTTGAAGAAAAAATCTAAGAAATACTTTAAAGTAAAGATTGATAAAAAGTACCGTAATTTCTCAAAACTTTTTAATCTTGATGAGTATACGTGTAAATCTAGTATAGAAATCTCGTTTTAGTAGATTATGCATAAAATCTCAGAAGTTCTGTTTTGTCTGTTCATAATATAAGATCTTGATCTCTTTTGAAATTAGGTCAAATTGTTATTTTCACTTTATTTTAATAAAATAAGGCAAATCTGAGTTCATGTTTAATTCAAAGTCTATTTGAAGTACAAATGGAAGTTTCATTATTAGTAATAGCGGCTACCCAAGACCAAGGATGGAGCAACATAGCTATTTGTTGCATAAATCCGGCCTTGTGGAGTATATACCATTGAAGGATAACCGTATACTGCGGGATATCCTGGAACAACATCCGGTCTACGACCAAGTATGCCATCGCCATTAAGTAATCATTCAAAAATTGAGTGATAGCTATCCGATATGTGCAAAAAAAAGAGAATTGAAACTGAAACTGAAAATAACAAAATAGCTGAATGAGTTCAAATATCTCTTCCCGTCATTCTTTCAAGCATACTTAAATATCCTAAAATTGAAAAGATCAGATTAGTAAAGAAATATCTTCCTTTTCTTTATATATGTATTTACCTTGTCCACCTATATATCCATCACCATTGAGATCCATGCCAAGGCGACGTTCAAGACTATTAACAATATAACCTATTCAAAGCAGTAAACAGAGCTCATTTAAATTGTTCAACAATGCGCACAAAGTTTATATTGAGCAATAACTTACTGTCCATATTTCTTATTTCTGTATTATTTTTGCAAAAATACAATTGATGTCACGTTTCAAGTAATAAATGACTAGTAACAGCAATATTATATGTGCCCCATCTTAGAAAGTCAACATTGCCAGTAAAAAACAAACTTTTCACGCATGAATTACGCTATCGCCTTAAAACATCACTACGCATGACTTCAAGAATGAGTGATTTCTTACTCAGAGTAAGAAGTGAAACGAAGAATAATGATACGTACATTATTTGCTTCGTTATCAAAATCAGAACATGAGTTGAATCGTAATAAATAATAATCAATGCAAACATATACCTCTCAAAACAACCGTTTCTGTTTTCTCTCAACACGTTAGCGTTTGCCTAGACTCAACCTTAAAATTATTTTAGCTACGGTCTAATAAACTTTTGCTATATGAGAACTTTATTAGTCAATATTGCTTAATTTCCTCACAATTAAAATGATGTCATCGAAATAAAAGATGTATGTCTGATAGAAAGCCAATAGTCGAGTTAACTTTTGATTTATACTCGAAGTTTCATCATAAACGTGTTTATTATTTCAGTGAGTTATTCACTTTCGGAAATAAACATCGTTTTAATAACACCATTTGACGATTCGATCAAACACGTTGATTTGCGTTTTTTTGATTAAAGAAAGAAAAAAATAGTTATGCGAAGAATAGTATGCAGACGTATATTTTCATTTTGTGAAATGAGAAAATTTTCTCTTGGTTTAATGTAAGTTCAACTTGATAAGAATTTCTCAAAAATAAACTCAGTCAGACGTTTTATTGATGAACAATCTCTTTATTATATGTAGATCATCTTTATCAAATTAAGAGAAAATTAAAAAATTACGAATGATTGCACTTTTTAGTCAAATCTATATATTAGTTATGCCATGTTTTATTTATTTATTTGCCAGTACTATAGAAATAAGAGTGATAATGGATCTGACGCAAATAAGTTGAAATATAGTTTACTTAAAAATAAACCAGTTTACAGTGATGGTCGTATCGAAGTCAATCTTTTTTTCAGTGTATTTATATTTCTTCTATAATAGTCACGCTTAGTCACGATTCATAGTGTCAAATAAACAAATTACAATTTCATGATTACAAACAGTCTGTTGTATATTTTTAAGATTGTTTTCTTCTCGGAGAATTTCTTAGTATAATTAAAACGATATTTCAAAATCAATTGAATATTTTATTTTAATTGCTTAATTTTACATATTGTTTTCTTACTATTTCATGATGCAGTGTGTTAGAATTTTATTTGTTTATTTATGATACGAATAGAAAAGTCATTACTGCAACTTAACTACACTGCTGCTTTCCTAAACTCGTATATTTATCGAGTGAAGACTACTTCCTAACATCCTCACTGTCAAGGTTTGAATAGTAAACATCATATGTTTTTAGACATTAATTATTTTCTTTTCATTTCTATTTCGTATAATACAATGCGCTAAATGCTACGTTTTTAATTAAGCAAGTTCGTTTCATTCATCTGTGATATTTCGTCTAGATTTTGTCCATTATTGGCATTTAAGGATGCCAAAATTTAGGAGGAAACACCCAGATTTTCAAAACTTTGACGTAACAAAAACATGCAATGGGATAATTTATCAGATAATGATACCGATACTAACTTCACTCTATTGTGATATGATCGATTAAAATATCTGTTTCAATGAATAAAATGAACCGATACAACAATGAATGTCCACTGGATGATAAAAATAGATAAATTCGATAGTATTTCTAGCCTAATTTACACGCAAATAAATGATTATCACCAAAAAATGAACAATAATTAGTTATTGTTTTCTAAGTTGTTGTTAGCTACTAAAGTCTGCTCCAGCGAATGACGTGCATATAAATCTTTAGATAGACTTGTTTCTATCATCTTATTTAAATTTTTCTACTATGCTCTTTTATTGCATACATCTGTTGTTTACTTGCCATTTTTAACCGATCTTTCTAACATTAGTTTGATTATGTGTCTGATGTTTACGGGTATGTTTTAGCTACAACGAATGATTGCAGTCGTTAGTTTTTATTAATTTAAAAGGCACTAAAATCTAAATTGACAGTGATTAAACACCGAAAATGAGAATATAAGAAAATGAACTGGCAATTATTTTCGCATCAAAGTTGTTATTAAATCACTTTGACGATTGCTAAATATTATATTTTTTGCCGTCTTGGATCAATTTTTTGTTATAAATAATAATAATTGAGAGTGTTTGTTTGTTTTTATATATTGGACATGATTTCGAATTAAATACAGTCATGTGCTATTATTCTCCAAAAATACGCATCATTGCAACACACAGTTTTACTATTTGCAACGCTCTCTGCTTTCATATATGTATTAGAAGTTGCTAAGAAATGTAGACAGTAAATTACAAGAACCAGAATGAGATGTTTTGACATTTTAGGATTCTATTGAGTAGTAATATTTTTTATTCTTCAATAACGTGACATTTTTTTGTAGACAAAGATAATTCATTTGACATCTCAACACATATTTCAATATTAGCTTTGATTAAAAAGCAATGAAATGAGGCATAATAAGTAGTCTTTGATGAAGTGAATATGTTTGATAGTTATTGTGTTTAATTACAATAACAAAAGCAACTATTTTGCTTTTCGTGTCCTATATTGTAAACATGTTTTTTATTTAGTCTTGAACTGTTTTCACACTAATTTCATATCAATACTTTCTTCGACAGAAGTCATACATAACATATTATATAGAATATTGAATTGTTTCACATTTAATATTCACTCAACCATTACTCACAGTCGATGAATCTAACGGTGAAAGTCAACATTATCGACAGGAAATGGTTCAACGGAAAAAAGATAATGTCAATTTAAAGAAGCGATTGTATTCGAACACTTTTTCTTAATTGCAGTTTTCTATTGTTTTAAAATAATGTAATGCTTTTGAAAAACGCACTTAACATTATATGAAATAACATAATTTATTCTTTGAGTATTTACCAGTGTCTTTATTTCTAGATCGAAGTCCAATCTATGGCACTTTTTAGATTGTTTGATTTACTGTAAGATAAAAGAAGAAAAAAAATCTTTCTATTATTTCAACAACATTTCTGTGTGCAAATTCCGCGAAGGTGTTGCAGTCCACTTAGTGCAATTTTTCGTGTTTGAAAAAAGTAGAAATCTTCTGTTTCTGGCACACATTCGAAAGTAAATTGTAATATAGTGTAAGACTCTTGATAGCTTTTTATAGATAAAAAAAATGTATTTAGTACTTTTTCTTTAGAGTACGCGTGCGTTTCTTAACAATAATAAAAATAACGAGAAAAATATTTCATTTGTCCGTTGCCTAGTAGACCATGTGTCGATGTTTTTGTCTTTTAGTGGCAACACATTTAATAGAGAAAATGAATGGAATGCGTTAGTAACAAAAGACAATAGCAAAACGAACTTGACAATCTCTAATACGATATGTTGTTTAAATATGAATATTTCTTTGGTAACTGTTTTCAATTAAATAATACCAGAATAGTAGATTCTGTATGAGAAAAGGTCAAAAAACTAATGTCATGTCTATTGGTAAATAAACGATCGAACAAACCCATAGTTCGTTTCATATGTGTAAATACGGGAGCACTAATTGATCAAATGAATACTACAGTATTTCAATAAATTGATACTCGTCGTGTTCAAAAATCCTTTTACACATTTAGTTGGAAGATAATATCGGCTAACTGCATAATAATCGTCGAGACAATACAGTGACAGTACGATGATATATTATCAAGATTCTATTTACTATAGTTATCTATGGCGATGATTGCGCCGATTTTGTAGTGTTATCAATAGTGAAAAAGATACCTTTGATTTCAGTTTATTCAACAGTAAAATTCATGTTTGTTCTGCCAGTGGATTTTTAGATAATGAGGATGATTTTCTAAATATGATCGGGCAATAAAAATAAACATACAATGGTTATATAATCATACGGTAATACGCTTACGAGATTCTCTTATATATTCATCATAAATCAGAATGCAAATATAGTACAAGCCGAGATATAACGAGAAAAATAAAAAAAATGCAGAACTCTTCATCAACTAATTAAATAAATAGCATTAATTTAAATCTTTTATTTTCTATCAATTTCAATCATCACTATCTTGTTCACCTATAAATTTCACTGTCTAACTTGATACACTGAAAACAACACTCTTCTCAATGCAAGAAATCTTTCCCGACAATGAAACCAGACCAATGATCATTAATTTATCTCCGAATATTGAGTTTGATGCTGACTGATGAATATGACCAGTAGGAACTGTACAATAATTGCATTTGTTAATCCTCAATCACGCACGATGTCATGATGAGAAGCGTATTTCTATGTCAACAGATCATGCTTATTTCAAACTAATGCCATTAAAAAGAAACAAAAATTCGTACTTGTACAAAAACTATTCCCAAGGCATCATTGGTAGTTACTTATTTTGTACCCTAATATCAATTTGATATATAAAGAAGTGAATGAATACTTCCAAGAACTTTTTTCCCAGGGAAAAGTTTCCCATTTAGTAAAAATATCTTCCCTTATTCATGATAGTATAGTTATTACATTTAGAAGAATTATGTCAAGATATATCCAAATGGACCAGTACATTATTGTATTGAAACTTTGTCTAAAATTTAATTCTAAAATCTTGAAAATTTCCGACAAAACACTAGAAGAACATTGATCAAGATAATCTGGATGTATTCAGAAAGTTTGTTTCAATATGACAACAAAATTGATAAAATTATCAGTACCCTAGTCAACTCTCCTTCGAAGAATCCCCAGGGAGTCTCCTGACAAATCCCCGGGGGCTCACGACAGGGAATCCTTAGGGATTTCGTTCTTTTGCGGGGCTCCCCGGGAGTCGTCGGGGGACAGTGGATTAGGGTGGCAATATGAAGAAGAAAAACATTTTACTGTGATGATGTTTTTATTTAGTGTCAGATTGCAAGTATCCAAAGAAATATTGATAATCAGCACTTTACAATAGCAAATAAATATTTTATAGAAAGCTTATCGTAGGAATATTTAAAAATTATTTACTTTCTCTTAAGAATAACGTATTAAACACGAGTACGATTTAATTCTATGTGAGAATACATTCTGTTAAGTTTTCAAATTTAATGTCTTCATACACCAATTTAAAATAATAGAATAAAATGATAAACAAATGTACAAAATAATTTTCGGGTGGGGAGTGTTGTGAGCACCGAAAAAGGGTGAAATCAGCACCAAATTTAGCGATGTGAAATAAGAAAAAAAATAATGTCATCTGGCAAAACAATATGAAGAACACAAAAATAGTCATAAATAAATAAATATTATGGAAACATGATTTTTACAAAAAACCTTATGATAACAGAGCAGTTCGAACTTTTTTCGACTTGTAATAAGGATGTAAATTGTGTATCGTTTAATAACTGTTTCGTTGTAAACAATACAAAAATGTCATTGATATCATTAATATAATAGTAAGGTACAAATGTCGAATGGATTGAGTTTCCATCATATTTATGATTAATATACCATTGTTTAAAATCATAAACCAAACATATTTCGGAATTATTTTTTCGTCGAACATAGTTAATTAAATTCTATAATTGTTTAGTTGTTGTTGAAGCTGCTCAGGTCGAACATTCTGGCCACCGAATCCCGTAGAATACTCCAGGAAATATGCGGTAAAGTCACCATATCCTGCAGGAAAACACGGGAAAACGCTGGAACATGGAAGCAATATTCCGGTCAAAAATCCGATCGAACTTTTCCGGCGGATTCCTGTCAGGTTCCGGTGCTTTTCGGCAGGAATAGATCGGAAATCACCGGAAAAAATCCGAAAATTTTCCAACCGGAATACTGCTTCCACAAAATCAACGGAACTACCCGGAACCGGCCGTTTCCAGGCCGGACTATTCGACCTCGATGTTGGATCGTTCACAAGTAATAAATTTTTAATTTGAACTTCTGTAAGATTCCATTGAACGTAGTTTGAAGCTAACTCACGCACAGGTGATGGTGCACGAGTTGTTGTATTACGTGGTTCATGGCAATGTGCATTTTTATACATTAATTTAATTTCTGTTAGGTGATCATTGTCACCATAAACGTGTATTTCGCTTTCGCATAATGGATACTTTCGATAATTATTGCATCAATAAGAATGTTTAGTAGAGCTCGATAAATTCGATGCTCGATATTTTGATGCATTATGCTGCTTTAGAATAACATGAGCATCGTCGAGTGGTTTGTCAATTTTTTAAATCTGATATTCTTCGCTTGACGTATTTTTGCTATTGGTAACTTTTACTTTTCTTTACACTTCTTTCATATACAAATCATTATTCCAATTAATTAGATTATTTATGAATTGTCATTGCATTAATCAATATGAGTAGAGCTAATCATAATTTAATAGCAAAATACCTATTAACTACAATCTTAATTCATTTAAAGTTTAATTGATACATTTTGTACTTCTGTTCAGCTGGTGTTCGTTTTGCCCTTTTTTGGTGCTCTTTTCACATATAATCAATTTACTGCTCATTTCACCTTTTTTTCGGTGCTCAAAACACATTTCTTCCATAATTTTCTTAATTCGATACAAGTAATAATCTTATTCATATTCAAATGTAAAGAAACAAATAATTATATTTTTTTACAATAAATAGTTCAGTTTAAGTATCGCGTCTTAGTATTTTATTAAAATTTATAATCATATGCATTTATTACACATCCGAATCTATATATATATAGGTACGTAATGAATGTTTATTTAACTAACTAATTAATTAATTAATGATAATTTTAAATTGAAATATTAATTTTAAAAAAACTCATTTAACTAAATGGCCATCAATGTAAATACTTCCACTTCTTTACATGCGAAATATTTTTTAGCAAATATTAAACCACCTTGATTAGTTGAATCAATATAACTTTTGGGAAAAAATATACAATTAGTTTTCTCATTGAACTTATTTCTTAAACATAAATCACTTCCTTCGTTTTTTGGTGAACCAAAATTAGGACCACATGTGGGATTATGACTTATTGCACTTTGTTGATATTCTTGAGCAACAGGAAATTTTGTTGGCGAAACATTTAAACTATTTTTCAATGTAAACAAAAATGCTTTTGGATCAGCTTGATCAGAGCGTAATGCAGGTGAACTCCACGGTATTGATGTGAAACCACCAAAAATATTCCCAAAATCAGTTTGAATAATTGATACTGTTGGTGCAAATGAATCACAACAACGATGAAAATCACTTGCGTCATAACCATGTTCACTAGCTCTAAAAATTAAACGCCATGGTTGCTGCTGTTGAATATCATCGCCTATAAATTCAAGAAGCTTTTCTTCATATTCAGTCGTCAATAAGGTACTCCCAAGAAATATATTTAGGCGATTTTCTAACGATACATTTGATCTCCACGACGATGCTGTTTGAGCTGGATGAGTTTTCGATTTCGATGGTGTAAATGGACTTATGGGTAGTACACGTGTTGCACTATTCGTTAATAATCCAGATGCAACAGGTAAGAAACGAGACTTGGTAAGTGCTGATAAGGGACTGCACGGTGGTGATTGATTACTGATCTCAAATGAATTAACAGGCGTAAATAATTCATCTTTTTTTAACATTAAATTTAATTCATCTTCTAAAGTTCTTAGTTTATAAAATTTTGCTTCAGTTAATATTTCTTTCAGCATTTTTTTCTCTTCAATATTTAATTCACCTGTTCGAAGATATTTAAGAATAATATCAAACAAACGTCCATCACGATCGATAAAAATTGGTTTGTCAAAAGAATTTGTATTGACATTCCATTTTTCATTAATAAGCGTTTGAAAAAATGTTGAATTTGCTCGTTGTATCAACGTTTTAACTGTTGTCGTAAAACGTTGACCCCCAATATCAAGATAAACACGATCTTCAGCATTTATTTCTAATTGTTTATCAATATTGTTTCGATCGTTTCGAAATTCTTCCAATTCTCTTTCAAGTTTTTCTTGTTTTAATTGCATTAATTGAATTGTTGAATTCAGCTTTTGAAAATCCTCACTATAATTAATAAATTGTGTTAATTGTTGAGACATTAAAATTAAATTTTGTTTTAAAACAGGAGCTAATGTTAATAGATTTTGTAGAACATCTAATGCACTATCAACATTATTATTATTATTATTATTATTGTTATTATCATTAATGTTCAATTTATTATTAGATATAGTCGCGGTAATAACACCATTAGTTTGTGACATTATTATTCTTGTTATGATGACAAGTAAGAAGAAAATAAAATTGCAATAAAACTATTCTGACGTATTTATATATGCTTAGCATGTTTTTTTTCACTGAGAAGCTTGTTTATCATTAAAAAAAGTTTTTGGTTCTACAATTTATTTTTTTATTTTTCTAATTCTTCGGCTTGTCTCGAAAAAAATCATATACGACGACGATGTGTGCTTTACTTCACTGTCACACATGTGTCGCAAGTTTTCAGTTTTTTCTTTTCTCTTTTTTTTTCTCAATAAAAAAGACATCAGCGGAAATTATATTGAAACGTAAACATTCACATATTATCAATCCTCTAAAAAAATTAATGCGTTTCTTACAACGCTGTCTAAAAACTTAAACTCAAAAAATCCTGGTTCAGTTTTTTAAAGGAATCGATTAATGTCTCAAGATTGAGTATCCAACATAAAATAGAGATGGTTCTCTCGTTTTCTTGTGGCAAAAGATAAACCTTTACATATAACCAGAAAAACTAAAATTTCCTAGAACAAAATGTATTAAATAGAATCCTTCGGAGTTAAACCATTTATGCAAGCATGTTTACTATCTATACTTGAAGAACGTTCTCACATCCATTGAGTAGATGTTCGATCTCTATACATTTTTCTATAGATTTAAGAAGCACTCCATTCTTTAGAATAAAGATTTATTACAGTCAAGCGAGTAAAAAAGCAGGAACGTAATGCAAGATATTGTCTGGTGCATAAATTAAAATTAAAGAAAAATTGATTTGTTCATGTTTTTCGCACCTTCTAAGGAGGCAACAATCAACAACTATTAACGAAATACATGTCAATGAAATAATGCAATTGAGTTGTTGGTTATGACGTAATGAAAAAGATAATTGTCAGGATATGCATCCTGTTCAAACTTGAAAACATTTGCACATTTTAAAAATACTCCTTCATGTTTCTAAGGTAATCAGTACTCAAGTAGATATATGTTTTATTCAATAACTTGAGTTGCAACACATTCGAGCTCTATCAGACACTTCAAATAAAGATAAAATTGCTCCTGCAATATTTGTATCGATCTTGAAGAACAACAAGTCGATATTTTTGCTTCTTCTTCCTCTTCAATAAATAAAAGACAGCACGTTTTTTTAAGCCATGTTTTTTTATATTCAAAAAAGCAAGTTAGTTTAATCAATGCAAGCAAAAAAAGCAAAACAGATTGAGAAAAAATTCATACAAGTGTTTCTAATTGTTGTTGATTGATAACATAACTATTATTATCGTCAGATGAAAGTGAACCTAAACACGAGTCTGTTGTACTTCGATCAGTTAAATTATCATCATCGGCATCATCAAATGTATATAGGCTATTTCTACGTTGTTTAGTAGATATTAATCGATTGATATCACGATCGACACTTGAAGTTCGAGGAATATGAGAATAATTTGTTGCACCCTTTTTTAAAATGCTTTTCACTTGTGTCAGTGATGTTGAAATTTCATCTGTATTTATTATAGTTGACGGACGAAAACGAACGCGTGATAATGAACGACTAGAATTAACTGTCTCTTGATTAACTGCTTTAAGATATTCATCTTGACGTGAATGTCTTCTGGATGTTGACATTAAATCCAATGAAGTTCTAGAAATTCAAATATGATGACATTTAACGATACAGAATTATTTTTATGCTTCTTTTCATACATACTTGCTATCATCACTCATATCACCATTATGCTCATTTTGAGTAATCCAATCCAAATAATTTCCATAATTTGATGCTCCATTTTGTTGAATACGAGAATCATTCGATAGATTTGTTTTTCTTAATTGCGTTATCATTTCATGTTGTCGTCGAATTAATGATTCTTGAATTTTTAACTGTTCATAGGCATTTATGACTGGTGACGGTTGTATATATCCTGCTGTTCGCAGAAGTCTTTTACGTTGTGCAAAACGTGACGGTGATGAATTACGTTTAAATGATAATTTAAAATGTACATGTGTTGCTGTATAGCGTAGTAGAATATCTTGAATGAAATCTGTGGATTTTAATGGAAATAAATATGGTTGACGTTCAATATATAAACAGCAATCATTTGCAGATAAATAACGTCTTTCAGATAAATCATCGAGTAATGCATCAATAACATGACTAACTGTGGTTAGACGATTAAAATTCGTTATACATTTCCTAATACCGCGATAGGAAACTTGAATACATTCGTATGGACGATGTTGACAAACTGAAAACAAAATTTAAGAATTAACTTTATCTTTAGTGGACATGATTCTTGTAATGGATATTACCCTGCATGATTATTGTATATCACCAAATCGATAGATTACGATATTAGTTCATTCTATTTATATATCGATCTCTTATTGAGCATTTTTCTCTCATACATTCTCTCTCTTTTTGTCTATTGTTATTATAAGCCAATCTATTTGTCGTCTTACGTTTTCTTTCTAATTGATTACCGAATCAAATATGTGTGCTAACGCGCGCGGCTCGGTATGTGTCCATCGCCTTTTCTCTCGATGGTCAATTAAGATAGATATACGTCAATGCCGGAAGCAAGAAAAAATTCCAATTCTACCTCACACGTTAACAAGTTTATTCGATTAGTGTTTATTGTCTACAAATGATTGGAGATAATCCGGTGATAGACGAGCTGTTTTAGTTCTAAATGGATTATCGACAAATTCATCTCAATGTTTATTTAACAGGAAATAAGGTCTTTAGGACATTTTATTTTTTTATTTTCAAAACAAGAATTTTTGAGCATGTGACAATTGATAATGAAGTATAAAGAAAATGAATAGATTTTCACTTGTAAGGCGGTACAAAATGAAAGAGTAGAACAAATGAATAGTTTTTACTTTGAAAAAGAATATAATGAATATCAAAGATAATTGAAGTCAAGTGAATATTTATTGATTCAATTTATTGTGAACGAATGTGAGTTGAGATGACTAAAAATCTTCTAATCAATGTTTTTTTTTATTTTTTTTATAAATGGAAGAAGGCAACATTAATTGAATTGTTTATCTACTTGTCATTCGTAAATGTTTTCGTAGTGTGATCAATTAGAACATGTAGATTTTTAACAATTATTTGAATTATTGCAAATTGAAAGTGGAATCCAATGATAGTAATTACTGTAAATATTGACTAGACAGGTTTACATAATAGTAACACTATTCCTTTATTTTTCTGTCAATAATATTTGTTCATTTCTTTTTATTTTTGCTTTTTTGTTTGCTTGTTTGGTTTTTATCTAAAATAAAACATGACGTAGGAATATGACGGTTAACTATGATACCGAGAAACCTTTAGATTTTGAAGTTGACTTTGTTTTTGATATGGGATTACTTTTCGACGAAGTTTTGGCTACTGTTACTTTCTTAGTTTTAGTTGTTCTTGATGCTGATTTATCGGAGATTTTCGCAGCAGATGATGAATGTTCTTGTTTTGTCAATGGTATTGTTTTTCTGTTAAGTAAACATTGATAAACAATACTTTTTTTGTCTTTTATTTTTGATTAATATGAAAGCTTTTTTACGCTGATGCTGAACCATTCGCCCATAGGTTCGTTCGAAAATCATAATATGCCTAATTAAAATGTGAATATACACAAATAGAAACAGTTAAGAAGTACTTCAGCTATTGTTTCTGATGTACCATGTTCATCAGAAAGATTACGTTTGGTGACTTCAAGGAAAGGATCTATTCAGAGAATTTCATACATAAGATTATTGTTTTGAATTATCACAAGATTCTACCATTGAATGATAGTGCATGCAATTTACTAAGTTCGGGTGTTTGTGATATTTTAACCCATGCAGGCGCTTCCTGTGTCCATTTTAGAATATCCTTTAGAATATATTTATAAAAAGAATTGTTGAATTTATAATTTAAACAAGTATTTACAGTTGAAATTTTTATTTTCTTATTACCATTATGATCACGACGTTCGATTAAACCTGATACACAAAACAAAGCATTATCAACTACAACGACTAGACTACGACAGCGTGGGGATGGTAAATCGTTTCCATTTTCAAATCTAAATTCACACACATATATATATATATATATAAATGTATGGATTTATTAGAATATGAAAATATCTATTGAATCATACTGTCGTGTTGTCATATTATAGATAGTTAAAGTGGATTCGAAGAATGTTTGATTTTTAAAAAGGTCATAACCACCTCTAAAAATGATTCTGTTTGAAACTTTTGATAAGTAACACAACTCACACAATGTATATTCGTTGTTCGTCAACTGTCATGGCACTAAACGTTGGAAGAAAAACATGGCTTAGAATTAAGACAGATCGAATATAACCTAGCAGCAATTGGATTTAATAGTGTCGCAACATATTCCCATTTCAATGTTCGTAAATTCAAACGTTGAATATCATCAAGTAACCTAGTATGACAGTAAAGCAGATGCATAAAAACCAAGAACGAGAAGTCGTTAGATTTTAATCGAGAATTTTCATCATTTCAAAGTATTTTTTCAGAATTACCTAATAATATGAGATTAAGCAATTTACAGAATGTTATTTCAGTCAAATTTGCGTTTGAATCTATTTTTATTTTTCATAGTAGATTCTTGTTAAGATTACTTTTCGTTTTGAAATACAAACGAGAAATTTTTATTTATTAAAATTTTTCATTCTCATATTGAATTGAGTATTCCAGAATAAAATCAAAATAACTATTTCACTTTGTATTAAACGCTTTTATCAAACATAGTTAGCATCGCTGGCTCTTACCAGTTGTCTATTACTGACCATAGAAGACTTACTCATTATTTATTTTTTGACCACCAGCAACATAGATAGCATCACCATCTGTGTATACTCCTGAAATATTTGAAAAGAAAACGTTTTCAGGTTAAATAGTTCTAGTCGAATTTTACGGAATCATTCACCAAAATGAACTCGGCATGGACTTAATCGTGAAATGCGCACAATGCTTCCATCAGATTTGAATAAATAATCTTTATCTGGTTCTTGTTGTTCAGGAATTCTGACAAATAAATTGTATCCGCCTAGATTAATATATAATAAAACACAATGATAAATCAAAGTTAAAAAGGAAAACAAGGAAATTGATTTACCAATGACGAAAATTCCTATTTGTTCATGAACTAATGCATATTTTTTTCTTGGCTCTATACTGTTAATCATTTTTATGGCTTGAAATTCTTCTTTATCGATAACAGATGCATCTTTTTTAACACGTGGACCCATTATCTGATAAAAGATGTGTTCAATTATTTGATGATATTGTCTAATTCTAACTTACAGTAAGACCCGGATCAAATACAGGTGGATCAGAAGCTGCGTCTCGAATAATGCCGAATGGTCGTTTAAGTCCATTAACATATTCTTCAAAAAGATCCAAACAATGAGTTCGACGTTGACTATATTTCGATAAATAATCATCCGAATCTTCAGCACTGTAAATGATAAGAGATTTAATCAAAATCTATGTGATCGAAGAAAATATGCGATTGTTATCTTCTGGTGATTAAAATTTCGAACATGAAATTGCGACTGTTTTCAATCATAGGAAGATACTTTTTTTTTTATGTTTGAACAGATTTCTTCAGTATCCAATTACTTTAACCTGCAGAAGTACAACAAGTGGGCGATTCTCAAATTAGCGAGAAACTCTTTATTGATATACAGTCTTCGATCGTATAGTAATAATATCTATACAACAGTCCAAATTTCTATCTCAATAATGTGAAATTCTGTATAGATTATATTTTCATATACACATACCATTTCAATCGAATTCGATGTGAACGAATGATAGGTTTAGTGCTACTACCTGAAACATAAAAGAAATATTGATAATATCAAGTAGACTATGTTGTTACTCTTACGTTTGAAAATATCTCGTGTAAATTTGGTGATTTCATCTGTATCCCACGTTGATTCAAAATTATTCGTTGTTGAGCTTAGACCCAGTCTATTTTGCTGTGCATTGATTTTCGCATTGGATTCACCAGACTTTGTCTGATGAAATGAAAGTGTTGATGAAATAATTTGATCAGTACTTTGTAGTTTTGTAGAAATTCTATTCGATTGTATATCTGATATTGATTGGTGACTTTTGGAATTGACTATTGGTAATTTTTGTGCTGTTTTCATGGTAGTAATAGATGGAGAATTTGACAATGTGATTGGCAGTGATGAGTCTGTATTTGAGATCCGTTGATTTTCGTTTGTTTTTTGTTGTTGTTTACTATCATTGAATCAAAATAAAATTTGCTAACACTTTGATTGTCACATACCTATAGGTAGTTTTACGAGCTTTAGCTTCATCAGGAAGTGTAATTTTTATAACATTCTCTCGATTTTGTTTTGTTCCCTAGATGAAAAAAAAGTCAATTTCTTCAATAGATTTTTTGCTCTTTTTTCAAACGAACTTCTTTCTTCGAGTCTTTCTTTCGTTTAGATTTTGTTGGTGAACTTTTACTTATTGCTTGCTGTGTTTTACTGGTTATAGTTCTTGTTTTTTTCTCTTTTTTGTTGCTCTCATTTCTTTGCAAAAATCTTGTTTTAATATCATGTAATATTCTTTTATATTTATTTAGATCACTATTTATCTCAATATTATTTTTCTCATTTTGATGATCGAGATGCTGTGCTCGCATTTGGAAACCATAATGTTTAAAAATAGATTCATATTTATCTTGTTTTCGATGATTATCACCATCAGTTATTGTCGACGACATCGTAGCGAAAGAAGATTTCTTTGTTTTGAAAGAAAAAAGAATATCAACGCGCTAACATTTCAAAAACAAAAATACTTCATTTATTTTCTTAAAATTTTGTTTTTTTATACATAATTATCTCGCACATGATCATACACGCTTATATCTATTGGAGGAGTTAAAACAATTGATACGGGTTCCTCGTAAAAATGTTGAGAAAGATTCATAGATGTAATTTGTTTTCGTTCAGTTACTGTTGGTTCTTGATGAAATATTCGATCAGAGATGTAGAGATTGATGGTAATAACAATGATAAGTGATGTGAACAAGACTACTAGAGTACCAATGATTAATATCCAACGATATTGAATCCAGAAAGTTTTTTTTCGATTCAATCGTGAAGATAAAATGGTTGTATTCATCGGTAAACTGATTGGCAACGTCGTTACTATCATAGAAAGAAAGCTTAACAATCGAATAAATGCATACAGAAATAGATTTGGCTAGAATTTACTTCGATGACATTGTTGAATAGATAAATCTTTAATGATTAATGAATGATTACTAGCAATGCCATTAGTGTCAGTGACAACATTGATCTATATTTGTTTTTAAATAAAATACAAACGAGTATTAAATACATCTAGCTTTTGGTCAAAGAATATTATCCACGTAGGCTTGTATTATTAATCGATAGAATACTTTTGTCGACAGTATGAATTGTCGAATAGTCTATTCATATTATTAGCTTTGGTTATGATTTAATCCTTGACAATTTAGATTTTGATAAATGAGAGTCTTCATTAGCGTGTTCAATTGAAAACTTTTTCAATGCAGCTGTCTACGATGATATGAAGGAGAATCTGATAATTTCTATAATACTTTGGAATAAAGGAAATCTTCGTTTACAAGCCTACATGAATTGCATTCTCTTTGTTTGGTATTCGATTTTATTAGTTTACCATAGTTACATTTTCTGGCAGTTGAACAGTAAAGGAATACCAGAATAATTCGAGCTGTTGCTTTGGAAAGCAAAAACTCGAAAATAGTCTAGATTGATTTTTAGTATTCAAAGAATTTTTCCCATAAAAATTCATACAAGCTAAAAGAAAAATATACTATGCAATCGAATTATGTTTTAAATTTTTTTCACAATCTGTAATTGATCCAGTGGTAAGATATTTGAATTCTAAACAGTATTGATGATTCGTTGATATATTTAGTTTTGAAAGAAATGTAGATTTTGATCCATCAAGATTTTTCATTATACATAAATCTTATGAAAAAATATCTAGAAACAAATCTGTTGGAATAGATTTATTTGACTTACATGAACTTATCTGTTGATTATATCCACATCCATGATACGGATTCCAACCAAATAATTTCCATTCACACGATCCATTAGTTCGATCTGGTAAACACATAGAATTTGTTTCTATAATAATGATCATTTTCAAGAAATTAATTAATGATTCATTAAATTTGAATTCTAGTGACCTGAGCTTATTAATATGATTAGAGAAATAAGTAACGTGATATAATTATTTGATATTACCATCATCCGTTTCATCGTTCGTTGATAGTTATTTCTACTGTGCTCTTTTGTTTTTGTGGATATTCTTCAATCTTTCATATTCGCTGTTTCTGTTCTTTTTTCTCTCTTTCTCTCCTTTGTTTATAAACACTATCAAAAAGATAGTCTTGTAGTAGCAACGAATTGATAATAAATTAAAATAAAAATCATCCGAGGTATACTTTGATTTTATTCACTTTTCTACTTCTAATTTCCCTGGGTTTCTCACAAATACATTTTGGTACAAAAAAAACATTCATAAAAATTTATGCACAATAGACAATGGTATTTTAAAAACAAACACTGCTTTTATCTACTGACCCAGATAGAAAGAAATTATTCCTAGAGTGCTATAGTTTTCGTGTTTTGTTTTGTTTTAATCGGACAGAGAACTCAACGAATAGGAAAAACAAACGTTGTCCAATAAAAAGTAAGGCAGTGATAATTAAAGAACCAGAAAAGAGAAAAAAAACAAATAAAATCTACGTGGACAATGTATAATTGTTTTTGTACAACAATTTAAATCTAATTTCTCCGGCTATTATTACTGTCGATAACGTCAGGTGCTGAAGCTACAGTTGATCCTGATGCATATTCAATTGTCGGAAAGAATCCTTTTTCTTTGAAAACAGATCTAAAAATAACAAACAAAAAAATTGTAAACAAAAAGTAAAAATTATGAAATCAAGCCTACTCGTAAAAGCGAACATGAGATTCTAATTGATTTAATAATAATTGTTGTTGTTTGGAATGAGCTTTGAGTAACTATTGAAAATAGAATTAAGAAAAAGAAAACGTAATATTTACAACTCAGATAAAACTTGATAATATTTCAAAAAAAAGTCTACTTTGTATTTTTTTTGACCACTTTGACAATCATTTAGATCATAACTAAGTCCATGAACAAATTGTAGTAAAAGCTGATTTTTCGTTTTTAAATTTTCTCTATCGCCTGTTAATTGTTGCATTAACGATGGAATTTTCTTTAAATGTTCTTGTAATGCTCCATTTCGATTATGGTCATGAATTCCTTCGTCCAAACTAGATAAAGAAAAACTTTTTCATTAAAACTAAGAAATTTTAAATAGCCAATCAGCTATTGCTACATTTATTTACTATGTGATCGATAGTGCATAGAACACAAATATTCTATTAAGTTACTAGAAGCGAATTTATGTTAACAAAAACACAACACATGTGAATGAATTTTTCAGCTAAAGGAAAACAACAAAAACAAAAAAATAAAAATTCTATGAAAACAATTATATCTGATGTAAATGCATTCTAAAATACACACAAATGTGTAAGTTAATGGTTAAATGACTAGGGAAGAAACTAATTAAAACAGAACACATAACAACACCCACAAAATTAAAACAAACACTGATTTTTATTTTATTTATTTGTGATATATTTTACCACAATTCTGGAATGCCATCATGAATAAAATTTAATGCTTGATCACAATCTTTTCTTAAACGTCGTTGTTCGTCTTCACACCGACTAACATTTTCTCGCATTAATTTTAATTCTTCACTCAATGAAGAATTTTCAAGACGAAGAATATTCAATTCTGCTTCTTGTTTTGTACACTGAGAACAGAAATACAAAACAAAAATATTATTTTGCAATTTAATATTTAAAACAGATAGTGAATAGAAATCAAATAAATACTTTATTATTCAGTATTGTAGCATTTTTCAAATTTTGTTCAAAATCATTTTTAACTTGTTCAAGCTCTTTGTCACGTTTTCGTAGTACTCGTTTATGTTCATCATTCGATCGTTCAATAACAGATATATGCCGTTTTAATTCTTGATTTAATTCTTCGACATTTTCAAACTAAACAAAACATATATTTGAAAAAATTTAAATGAGGAATATGTAATGTACATCATAAAATATTAAACTGTAAATAAAAATTAGTTTTAATGACTTTTCTTCAATCCTATCTATACGACAGACATTTCAAACACTTTTATTTAAACTAAAAGTATAAATAAATGTGGAAACTTCGGATTTCATCCGAGAGTTATGTATACTGCAAAAAGTACATGGGACATATGAGTCATTCTCGAATGTCTGAACACCAAAATTATCATGAGAAACTAGGTACTTTGGTGTCTGGATGCAGTTTTTGTACATTTTGAGACCGTTTTCAGGCGATGTTTCGTTAGAAAGGTACGATTTAGTCCAAAACTAGTCTCAGATTCGGAATCAGCATTAAAAACTGAGTCAATTTATATATGTTGTGGATAATTCTGAGAAAAGATTTTTTTTGAAAAATCTCTGTACTCCTCCTCAGGGATGGTCTGATCAAAAATGACAATTTTTTCGATAACTCAGTCATTTCTTGACGGATCCTTCTCATCTTCGAACTCGACCTAGATATTGATAAGACAATTCTGTGCACAAAATTTCAGCTCAATCGAATGTAATTGTGAAGAGCTATCGAATAAACGGACGACCGGACACACTGACCGATTCTATAGTGTAGTCTTTTTTTTTGAGTACACAAAAATATCCGTTCGCTACATTTTGTGATTGAATAATGAAATCATAAAATCTTGAA
The DNA here is from genome assembly GCA_900239745.1 of Rotaria magnacalcarata. NCBI lineage: Eukaryota > Metazoa > Rotifera > Eurotatoria > Philodinida > Philodinidae > Rotaria > Rotaria magnacalcarata. The sequence goes on from OENM01000004.1 coordinate 204,461, forward strand.
AACAAAACAAAAAACTCAATCTGACCATAGATGATTTTTCTACGATTTTCGTTGGAAAATAATTAACAAGTAAAAAAGATTTATCTATTTTTGAAATAAAATAATACCTAAGCTTACGAATACACATTTAGAATACTTCGAAAATATACACCATTAGCAAAGAGAAACGTTGTTGAAAGTTGATATCCAATTTCCATAAAAACAATGCAATTCCAAATCAGAAAATCAAATGAAAATATTAGAACTAGCCTTCTTGTACTTAACCAGCTTTATGTATGTTTTTTTAGATTAATAACTCTAGTAATATCTTCGATAACAGCAATGTCTTTCAAGAATCTTACGATACGACTTTTGTTGTATTAAAAAACGTAACTGTGCTTCATCGAAATTCTACAGTATATAACTACATAGTCTGAACTACTGAAAACCTCATGCGAGTTGAATGTCTTTCATTAAATCAGAGAACGTTAACTATTAGAAAATTTTATTGTATTTTCTTTCATTTGATACTTTTTATTTCTATATATGAATATTCCTGAGTTTATCTTCGAAATTATTTTCCCGCTCATTCTAGAATTTAAGTCAATCAGAATTTGAAAAAATTAAAATGTAATTAAGTAGCTCAGTTATATAGTATGGAAAAATCAATATAATTGTTATGATCAAGGCCAGAGTGTTCCTTTTTTTACATTCTTTCGTATTCATAAACAGTTAACTACACGAAATATCAATCATAGAAAATTAGATAGCAAGTCCAATTAGAAAACGGTAGAACATGAGTTGTTCTATCATTTGTTTTTACATTAATATATTATTCGAACATGTATCTTATAGACAAATGCATACTCTTCCAACTTATATGTTTAAAGATGAATTACATTTATTTTTAAACAAAAAGCTTCAATAGAACAGATATTTCTCTGAAGAGATGCAATTATGAGTAATGTATTAATAAAAAATATTAGGATTTTCTTTTAAAATATAACGTAGATGGTTTGCGTGAAGTAGCCTTGCGTAGAAAGAGGATATAAAGTTTTCTCATCAAAATAAGAAAGATTTATAGAAATAGTATCGATGATGATAGTAAAATTTGTAATATTCTTAGGAACAGAATAAAATACTCGAGGTTGTCTTATGTGCTGATGCTTTTAACAGTTTCTGAAAAATCAAAATAACTACATTTTCTGATTGATAGGCTTGATTAATTTCACAAAGAGAGGATATTTTCAAATTTTCCGCGCAGCAAAGATATCTACTATTTGTTTTTGTCTAGAGAAGCGAAGAGAAATGTGCTGATTTTCTCGAAGGAATATAGTTTACACTATGACATGATATGGACGAATCAGTTTATGATCAAACCTAACCTTTGCCGTTGTTATCGATTGTTCATATTTTAATGATTGTATTTCTGTCTGTGCCATATTTAATTCAGCCCTTTTCTGTTCTGATACAGACAATGAATCTCGATTAGCATCCTTTAATGATATTATTAATGATTCACATTCATTGATCTAAAGCAACACATTTTCTTTTCTCTTGTTTAATTAGTGAAAATGAAAGTTTTACTTTTTCTTGATATGATAATTCGTTTTGTTGATATGTTCTTTGTAATGATTCAATATGTGCATGTGCATTTGCTAATTGTTTTTCTAGTTTTTGTGTTGCTTGATGTAATAAACGATTTTCATCTGTATATCCATCAATGTCACTGTCAAGTTTTTCAACCTAAAGTAATTAACAAAACGAAGGTATGTGTATGCATGTTTAGACAAAAATAAGTTTCATGATCAATTCAATAAATACTTTTTTATTAATATTCGTCACATTTTTAATCAATTCATCTCGTTCATTTGTTGTATCATTTAAGGAATGTTTTAAACGTTCAATAACTGCTTGAGATTCGGATAGATTTTGTGCTTCGTTACTAAAAGGAAAAATACTCAATGAGAGATAAAACAAAACAGAGTAATAAGAAAATTTACTTGAGCTCTTTACGTAATTGTGCTAAACTCATTTCTTGTTCATCAATTTTTGTATGCATTATACCTTCAGCTCGATGGAAATCGTCAATTTTAGCTCGTAAACGTTTTGTTTCCATACGTAAATGACGATTTTCATCACTTGTTTGTGACCATTTACGTTTATATTCTCGAACATATAAATGAGCTTTTTCCAGTGCTGGTTTTACAGTCATAAATTGTAAAATTAAATCTTCCTGTTGACTTCGTAAAAGTGTTAACATTTTTGTTGATTGTTCAAAACGTTCGTCGAGTGAACGAAGTTTATTTGCATCCTCACTTAAATCAGTTACTTGCTCATGAAGTTTTGAAGTAATATTAGCCCATCGTTCACTGGTTTCAGATGCCTATCGAAATTGAAAGTTAGTAATGACCAACAATTTTCAATAAGATAATCTTCAATTGAATTTACCTTTCGAACAATTGTCTTGAAGCAATTTCCAAGTAAACTTAATTTATGTTTACAAATTTGTGCTTCATCTGTTGATTGTACTAACTAAATATATATATATATATATATTTTAATATTCAATATGAAGATTTTATGTAATATTGAATCAGTTTCTTATTATTCATAGATTGAGAGACAGCAACGCAAGTTTAATCAATTTAAAATCCAGATATTTCTGCCTAACTTTATGAAGAACTATTGCAATAGAAATTTTGCATATAGTAAATACTGGGATTTTTACTGAATTCAATCGCTCATCATTATATTTGTTTAAATTCTATTTACTCTCTTCAGGTGTATCAATAAGGATCGAATCACGACATTAATCTAAGAAATTAACTCAAGTATCCTCGTTCAATCAAATATTGTACGCCTAAAATCAGGGATTCAAAATTCACCTAAACAAATCCAATGTGGCACATATAGTTCTCAAGTTGGACAATAATATATAAAGGATGTCATCTAAGTTATTATTCGAAACAAAACTAAAAGTCTCGATTTCAATGAAACTAAATGATCTGGCATTTTTTATGAAAATACTACAGATTGCAAGTTTCAAAACTATAAATTTTAGTTTTCAAGCGTAGAAAATAAACTGTCATTATAGTTTTATAGCATCAGATTCAACATTGTTTTGCTGAATCATTTGAAGATTTTACCGTTTTAGATCTGGACTTTCTGCTATCTCCATGTCTGTACCTTAAATTAGAGCATTTCTATTAGACCTATGGAAAATGTACAATTACCAGAGTGCTCTTTGCTGATCAAGAACTTTAATTGAAAGTCTTAAGTTAAAAATAACACGATTTCTAGAGATTTTACAAGTCTTAAAAGTTGAGAAGAATATCTCAGTGATGAAAGTTCAGATGAACGATAAAAAAAGAAATGAAACATAAGATGTCGAGTTTTATTTTTGATAGGTGAGTATCCAAAAATTTAGTATGAATAGGCAATAATAAATCGTAATTTTATCTTACTTGTTCTTTATGTGAAATATCAGATTTTTGACTTTGTTCTAGATCAATGCGACATTTAGTTAAATCTTCATTTAATGCGGAATGTTCACGTTGAAGTTTTTCATAATTACTAGACTTCATTGATAATTCATTTTCAATTGTTTTCATACGTTGTTCACGTTCAAAATATTCTTCATTTGAATATCGATGATCTTTTTCATACGAATGAAAATCTTGTTGAACTTGATGCAATCGATTTGTAATTGCGGACAACTAAAATCAAGTAAACTAAAATAGAAAAATATAATAAAAAAAATATGCATTCGTTACTTCAGTTGTTTTTTCTGTTAAATGTTGTTTGAATGTTTGATTTCCGATTTCAAGTTGAACCATATGATCGTGTGCTATTGATAAATCGTTTTTCGATTTTTCATAATCAAGTTGTAAACGGGATATGAGATGATTGAGTGTTTCAATTTCACGTAGTCGATCATCAAGTGACTTATTTGATTCTTCTAACATTGAATTTGTTCGATTTAAATTTTGTTTGAAATCTACTTCCTAAAGAAATTTAAAAAAAAGTAAGAGATTGATTTTCTCATGAAAATAATGATTATTTACTTTAATAGCTTGTTCTTGTGCATGTAAACGTGTTTGACTTAGTTCACTTTTCAGTGTATCAATAGTCATTAATGAACTTTTTAATTGCATACGTAAGTCATCTAATTGATGCACAGCGTCAGTAGCACGTTTTTGTTCTTCATCTAATTGACGCGTTAACAAAACGACTTTTGTTGAAGATTTTGAAGCTGATTCAGTTTCATCATATAACATTTTTTGTATATTTTCGATTTCATTTTGATAAGTTTCATTTTGTTCTCGCAAATCATTGCGTTCACTTGTGATATTGAAAAGATTTTCTTTAAATTCATCGATATTTTTTAGGCAATCCGTTTCATTTATTTTTAATGCAGATATTTCACTATTTAATTTTTCAATTTCATGGCGATATTTACGACCTTCATCTTCACGAAGAATTCTTATATTATGTAAATCACCTTCGGAACGTTCATATTGAACATTGATAGATTCTTTCTGTAAAAATAAAGATGATTTGTTTTAGACAAATTTTAATTCAAAGAACAAATAATATTTCTAAAATTTATCGTTATGAAAATATTATTATTATTATTTAATGAAGAATGTTTTTTTACTAATTTTTATAATAGGAAAAAATTCGACAGTAAAATTAGTAAAAATTCATCTCGTAGAAAATGACGATTCATGATTTATTTCTGATTTTCTTGGAATTTTTTATCACAATCAATAAGAATTTATGATAGACAATTGAGTTATGCTAACCAAAAGATTCGAACAGGTAAGCATTCAATAACAAGATTATTTTCATCGATATTGATGCTTGTACTCTGGTCTATTTAAGAGTCATTCTGATTTTATCGGTTATTTATATAATGTTGCGTTCTTTATTTCTTTTCATTATTCAGCATTTCACTTGATATATTGTTTTGTGTTTATTTGCAGCTATCTTTCTCTCAATTCTAGTTTAATTTGTGTCTTAAATACCTTAATTACTAGCGTCATGACATAATCTAATATTGATTTTATTTTATTTTTCAATCGTTTCTTTTATTCAAGTTTAAACATTTCATGTTCAAAGCTCGTGTGATGTCATGTATCACGCAACTGTTTATTCAGTGAGCAGATGTACTTCAATGAAACACATTGAGCATGGTCTGAGTATTTACTAAGCTTCAGTTTAAAGTGTTATTTTTAAATGTCTATCATAGACGAGACATTCAGGGGAAGAAATCAAGAAGCGTTCTCCCTCTTCAATTTTCTTTCACTCAATATTCCTCTTCAGTACTTTTTTACTGCTTTAAAAATGAAATTTCTAAAGAATAATTATGCAGAAGGAATGTACAACGGAGAACTTGCTTTGACAGTTACGTACACTCATCCAACAGCTCTTACACAACTATTCAGTACTTATTGAGACTTTCGTATTACAAATTATCTTAAAATTTATAATCAACAAAATAAACAAAGAATGCTCAATTATAAATACCTCTTGTTGGAGTTTTAATAAATCTTGTTGTAATAGTCTCAGACGATTCTCTTGTTCTTCTTGAGCATTGTTTAAACGAGTAATTTCTTTTTCTTGTATTAAACATTCTTCTTTAGCATATTTTGATTTTATTTCTACTTCATGAAGAGTTTGATCATAACGTACAAGCTGTTCTTGTTTGCTTGCTAACTAGAACCGAAATGCAAAAGTCATTTTTCTCGTTACTATTATAAAACAAAACACAAATAATCACCTGTTTATTTAATGATTTTTGTATTTGCTGAAATTCATCTTGTTTTGCCTTCAATTCATTCGTTAATTGTTGAATTTGCTGATTAAGTGCACTATTGGCATGTTCACGTTGAACTAGTACCTCCGATACATGACGAAGCTATTTAGACGAGAGAAAAAAAGCAAGAAGTTGACTTATTAGAAAGAAATTTGCTATGGTCGTCTGTGTTTACTTCACGCTGTAAAACTTTGATATCATGCTGTGCTTTTGATGCGTTATCTTCGGCGTGTTTTTCTCGATGATGACTTTTAACAAGACCAGTTTCAAGTGTTTCAGATAGTTCTGAGACTTCAGCGGATTTCTCAATAACGATTTCTTGTAATTTATCAATATGAGCTTGTTTATCAAGAATTTCTTGATGCTTTTGTATTAGTTCCATTTTAATTCTATCCATTTGTTGTTCATAATCTATTAGTGTTTTATTACGTAAATCAATTAATGTCATGGTTTCAATTAGTTTTGTTTCAACTAGATTATTTCGAGAAGTTAACTCATTTATTGTATATTCGAGTTGTTGATTTTGCATTGACGAGTCTTTTAAATGATGTTCTAGTTTTTCGATTTGTTCCTTTGTCGATTGAATTGTATTAGATAATTTTTGATGTTCATGTTCATTTGTTGCATTTTTACTTGTTTCAATAGCTAAATGTTCTTGACATGCACGTAATTCTAGGGATTGATTATGAAGCTAAAAAATACCATTAAAATAAGAGAGTTTGCTAGGCAGCAAATATTCAAGAATCCCAGTAAAGAAAAACATTAAATAGTTACGAGACAGAAAATGAGCAAACAAAAATTATCAAATTTAGGAAACTCGTAATCCTCTCATGAGATGCCTAGGTCGAATTCGATTATAAATGAACATCCAACTGCATGGTATCAATTCGAAAATAAGTGATAGAAATAGATTTAGTTTAAGATGGAGTGGGTGTGCTAAGGAGTAACTGTGGGTGGCGGTGCGAGTGAGAGGTATCCGGAATGGGTACGGAGAATACTCGGGGTACTTCAAATGTGGTTGATGGATACTATCGAGGAATGCTCAAATATGGGTGCGGGTAAAGGATATATATGTATTCATATGTCACATATATCGGCAAGTTAAACTAAAACTAAATCTAGGAATAGATTTAGCTTTAGTTTAACTTTTTATTTTCTCCATTTATATTCGAACTCGAATTAGACAGCTACTCCCAATGTATTGTTCCCTATTAAAAAAAAGTCATACTTGATCTTTTTTTTCTTCACATAGACGTTTTAATGCTCGAATTTCTTTATCTAATTGTTCAATATCATTTGTCGTTGTTTCAATATGTTGTTCTAATTGTTCGTCATGAGATTTTTTCGATGCCCGAAGATCTTGTTCAAGTTTATTATTCAATGCATCTTTCACCTTCAGCTAAAATATCAATTAAAATTCAATTACTTAACATAAGTCTATTCTTTTATATTAAAAGCATTACCGCCCTTGTCTTCCCTCTCTTATCATCGCTTTTATCGATTTCGATAAAAACAAGTAAAACAGTAGAAGAAACGTATATTCTTGACTTCAATTTGAGTTTTTCTCAAAATTCAAATTCTGAACCGTAAAATTGTACCTTTCTTCCTATGTGACAACGACGGCCGAATAAATGTATTCGTATAGATTTTCTTAAAATTAATATCTTGCCGATGTTTGATATATGTTACAAAATCTGTCGTTGGAAGAAAAGGAAATCTCTCAATAGGACTTTTAGTATAGTAATTCTCACGAACGAAATGTAAAATATATTTTAAAAGAAAGATTCACAAAAAGCAATCGGTTTTTGGTGTCACTTAGTTTGAAAAAAAAGAAATCTAACTCTTTTTTTCTTGTGCACCGAATGAGATCTTCAAATCATTTTTAGTCTCTTGTATATTCCAAATCTTATAGAAAGAAGCATCCGTTGTTTTACTCTATTAGTAAAAATCTAATTAGTCTAGGAGTACTAGAAATTTCGGTTGACCTATTCTCGGATCGCATGTAAAATGAGTTAGAATTATTCTCAACTATTTACTTCAGCTACGACACCATCCAGTCGTTTTTTTGTTGCATGTAATTCTTGATCGAGTTTTTCATATTCAATTTTCGGTATAGTCGATTCAATAGGTTGTACAGGAATAGTTGGATAACTGTTTGATGTTAATTCTCGTTGAAGATTACGAATTTGTCCTTCTAAATCAGCTGTTATTGAATCTTTAACGCGACACTAGTTGGAAAAAATAAGACAAAACAATATATACTTAGTTATTGGAGATAGATAAACAAACTTGTCGTTCTAAATCACTACGATCACTTTCAAGTTGAGCTTTTTCATGTAAAACTTGTTCGATTTGTTGTGTATACTGTTCGATTTGCTGTTTCTTTGTTTTAATATCATTATTGAGTAATGCTGTTGAGTCTCGATGACGATCTGTAATAGTTTTTAATTTCGTTGATAAATCATGTATATGCTCATCAGAACGTTGTTTATTTTGTTGAAATTCTTCTTGAAGATCTTTTAATTCATTAGTTTTAAGACGTAGCTAATAGAGAAAGAATTGAAATGAATATTTATTTGTTTTTATTATAAAGTTATTTTCCTACATCCATTCTCAATGTTTCAGTATTTTGACATTCTTCAACAAGTTTGGCACGAAGATCGTCGACTTTTTTCATAAGAACATTATTCTATAAATTTGAAAAAAAATCATTTACGAATCTGTGAAGGCGAAAGAATGAATACAGACTTGTTCTTTGAATTCATCGTCAGCCATGAACGAAGAAAAAGTTGAAGGTTTATTTGATGTCTGCAAAAGTAAAAGATAAAAATTCTTTTTCAAATTATAGTAGGTTTTCGTCTACTTGTTTAGCTAATTCATTTTTTGTTTTTCGAAGTTGTTCTACTTCAGCTTGTAAAACTTGAATACGTTCATCACGATATTGAATTTCTTTGTGTAAAGGTGTTGCGGTATGCATATCGTCATTTGTTACACCAATGATACGATCAAGTGGAATAGTTTTCAATTGAAGTCTTTTCGTATCCCATTTACCCGTTCGTTTAGCTGTATTAATAAACGATGTTAAGGAATCGAGATCATGCTTTAAATCAAGGTTTTCATGACTTAATTTCCATTTTTCCGCTTCAATACTCTTCAAAAGAAAAGCAATAGCAAATATCATTAATGTCAAAAAAAAACGAACAAAGTGTTTGACTTTTCTACATTTCCGAACATTTAACTTAAATACAAATTGTAATTTAGGATAGTCAATAAATCTGTAGGAAACCAAAACCAATTATTGCCAGGTTTAAGAGACTATATCGAAATAGATTTTTGAGTATTTACTTAGATAGAACTTTTTTTTAAATAAAATTAGAGATGACTTCATTTTCTAGAAATTCTGGCTATGAAGATATGCATTTGACTTGAGGTTTAGAAGAAGTAACACTAAAGAAAACTCATAATGGCATGTTGTTGCTATCTTTTTAAAAATCAGATAGTAGAAAATGTTGCCACCAGTTATTTCTTTCCCAATTTCATGTTTCCTAAGATTGTATTAGAAATTACTGAATAACACGTAGTTTGCTAGAACTTAAAGATCATCTTATTTTATTTTCTGGATATTTTTTTGTTAGATTCTATCAACAAAATATCGGCAAAGAATGAATTTGATAAAGAAATTGATTGATTGTTAAGATAACTATTTGGATATGAATTAAACACTGTGAAATAGGAAAAAATACTGAAACTTCAACATTCTTCTAATTTTAATGATAGATTTTGTATGAACTTACGCTAACATTTTTTGTTACGTCGGATAATGAATGATGTTGCTAAATATGGAAAGAAAATTAGAAGCAAGTAGAAATAATTAAACATACTTGTAAAGAAGCATGTGCTTTTTTTAGCTTATTTTCAAGTAGAGCAACACGTTGATTAGCTTCTTTTTCGAGTTCATCAAGACTTTGTAAAAGTAAACGTGTTTGAATTGATAAATCTTTTACATAACTTTCATAAATAGCTAGCTTTTGCTAAAAATATAAAACACTAGACGTGTATTGAATTCTATAATAAACGAACAGTTTTGTTTATTCTAAAAATGTATAAAATACTAAACAAGACTTATTTGGTACAATTTTATGATTTAAGCCAGAACTTTGGCTAATTTTTTATTTTGTTTCAATACATATTTTCGTATATCTTTTGAAGGAGTGTTGAAAAAGATAGCCTGCCAATAGAATTAAGGTTTAAATAATTTCTCTTTTGAATATGTGTCGCAACTATAACATATAATAGTTGACAGATTTTAGTTAGACGCTTCAACATTTATGTTTCGATAAATCTTGAATTCTAGATAAGTATTAAAGATACATCGGCGAAGGCCGTTCATGATTTGAGTAGTAGAAGGGAACGTGTATAAAGCAATAGCTCACGGACATAATAAAAATTCAAAAAACCTTGAGTCAGCTTCACTGATTTATAACAAATAATATTCAATTAATGATGAGATGCTAATACTCTCACGCTTTTGTTTCTTTTGTATAAAAAAAGTGAATTTGTCATTACATAGATGAAGCTTTTTACATGTTCAAATTCGTCCATGATTTCGAGAGGAAACCTTATAAAATTTTCTATTCTCAAAGTATTGTAAAAAAAAATCCGATTTGTTCTATGTTCAAAGGTGTCATATGTAAAAAAATATGTATTCTAAACATATCCAAAAAGAATTCAATTACTAAAAGAAAACTCAGTGATCAATCTGAATTTTTTTCCTTCTAAGAATGATCGACAAAAGGGAAAAAGTTAGCTAGAATATATTTCATAAGAAATAACTGACATACCTTATGACGTTCATCACCATTGATATGTTTCTCATCGATAGTTGTTAATTTTTTAATATAACGATTTTGAACTTCTTCGAATAGTGTTGCAACATGTTTAACATTGAGATTTTGATTTGAACAAGTTGTGTTACTCATTGAAAAAAAGAAAATGACGCAAAGAACAAAACCTGACTGAATTAATGATAGAAGGACATTAAGATTGATATGGTTTCGACTTCTCCGATACCATTCATGTAATCATAACTGTGACGTAACCTCTATGCATACAAAATGCATTTCTGATAAAATGCATTGATGTGTTAAAAATAAGAACGTAAATAATTTGAATTCAAAACAAAAAGGTAAACTTCATTTTACATCGTACAATAAAAAATTATTGAAAATAAAAATTATTTATTTTCTTCATTTAAAAAATAGTAAATTCATTTATCTCATGTCTCTTAGTACTAAGCATTGATAAATAAATATACAGAATGAAGTAGGCTTTTTCTTTTTCCTTTTCCTCTTGTTATTTTGTACTATATTTTAACTCACAAAGAAAAAAATAGGCTAATCATATTGAATCAATTTTTCAGATTGTACTATCTATTTTTCTTTTGTTTCATGTTATTGTCGTTTCATCATTATCATCATCCATTCATAAACAATAAACTATTTCAATAACTTGTCATTCAATTTTTTTAATTTCGAATGGCTAAAAATAACTAAGAAAAAGCACATTCAATCGTAATAATTAAAATCAAGAAAGTTCAAAATTCTAACGATGACAACGAAAACTAAGAAAAAAGGCAAAACAATACCATTGACTGATTTTCTAGCTGCTGAATCAAAATTGGTTACTATTCGGCCAACAAATTGGTCAGAAATTGTTGACAATGAAGAAGCTGAAGTCAAGCCAATGGGTAAGAAAAGAACAAAATCAATACATGAAATTCAAAAGAAAATTTTTCGAATAATTATTTCTTTTCTAGTAATTGACATTGGCAATTTACCAACAGCTCCTCGTAGTGCTCTTGATGTTGATTATAGCACTGTACCAAATACTTCCCCTTTTATGGCACATATTACTAATTTATCATTCGAAGTTGATGACCAAGGTCTAAGAAACATATTTGCTGATTTAACTGTGACAAATTCTCGTTTGATTTTTCAATATATTCATTTCTGTTTTTGTTTAGCCAAAGTCAGCACGAGTAATCCGGGATGGTATGCGTAGTAAAGGTGTTGGTTTAGTTGAATTTGAAACACGTGAAAATTTAATTGAAGCATTGAAAAGAACCGATAAAGAATTCTATGGACGTAGAATACATATTAATGTTTCGGATAAAACCCATTCACATACAGATGGTGGGCGAGGAGGATTCGGTCATAATCGGTCAAATCGTACTGGAGGTGAAGAACGACCAGAAATGTCTGATAGATGGAAAAGAGCTGAACGTAAGTATTTTATTTTTTTCTAAAATGAGGCGTAGTAAAAAAAAAACTTTTGGCATGTAAAAATCAAAATTCAGGCTCACATATGCCAATTGAAAATTATTGTAGTTGATGAGACATATTTTCAATATTAGGGTACAAGCCTTACACCAATAATGTTTCTTATCGTGATTTATTAACTATTTCGATATTGTATATCTGGAAGATAAAATCAAATCATAGTGAAATAGTATATCTCAAAATAGATTGAATAAAACAGTCATCATAACTCCAAAAAACACAGCTAAATTGTTCGTCTTAGACAACTTTATTAAAGAAGATGACATCAACAATTCATTTTAGCTCGATCTGATGAAATATCTGATGATCGTCCAAGCGGTGGATTTAACCGTGATAATAGACAAAATCGTGGTGATCATGGACGATGTAAGTTATTGCGAAATTTTATTATGAATAAAAATATTTTCTACTTGTTTTAAAGCTAATATGGGCGGTTCACGGGATAATCAACATGGTAATGATTTTGGATTTGGCTATCCACGTACAAGAGATGACCGAGGACCAGGTGGCAGTGGTGGTGGTGGAGGTAGTCGTGATTACAATCGACAAGGATCACGTAATAATCGTTATCCAGACGATGGCAATCGACCGAGTAGTGGAACCGATAGACCTCGTTATGCAGGTCGATACAGTGACACACGGTAAACGATTGTGAAAACAATTTTTTTTTTGTAAATTTTAATTTGATTCAAAAATTTTATTTTAGTGATACTCGTGATGGTAATCGACCAAGTGGTATTTTACTTTTCGTTTGCTTTTGATTTCTGTTTTCTAATGATCTTTTGTGTGACTTTAGACGAACCTCAAGTTGATCAACGGGAACCACCACGCGAACGTCAACGACTTCAACTTCAACCACGTACAAAACCAGTTGAAGAAAATCAACCATTATCTGATACATCACCATCTATGAATAATGCTGCTCAATCATCAGTATCTAATCCAGACGAATCCTCATCATCAATAACAAATAAAATTAATCAACAAGATTCATCGAGAGACGAACATCCAGATGAAAATGAACATCAAGAGTTACGATCCCCAAACGATAATGCAACTGATGAACAATCAACGTTTAAACCGTCGCGTGGTGCTGGTGCTTCTATTTTTGGTGGAGCTAAACCGGTGGATACAACTGCGAGAGAACTTGAAATTGAAAGAAAAATCAAAGAACAACAATTGACTTCTGGTGAAACACCAGTTGACACTGAAGATAAGGGAGCTTCAACTAGGTAAAAATATATACTAGTCATTTTAAAATCATTCTAATGGGTGCTTTTTCTCGTTTTTACTTAGGCCGTCATATAATCGTGTCGGTGAACGAGAGGTTTACCGTGCTAAACGAACATCACAAAATGATGATGGTAATCTAAATATTTCTTTTTTGCTGGATATTATGAAAAACAATATTTCTCAATTGATACAGGTCGATCAGGTCATGGTGGAGATTATCATCATAAACGAGAATATAGTGGTACATATATTGCACAAGGATTTCATTCATTTGATCATAATTTTTATTTACTTGTAGGTGGTCGGCAATATGAAGACGAAGGTCGAAGACGTAGTGATGATCATGCGCGTCGTGGAGGTGGTGGTGGCGGCGGTCATGATCGAGAACGTTATGGTGGTCCATCTCGACGTGATCATGATTCTGGGCGTACAGGTAAATATAATCATCACAATCATTCAGAACGAGGTATCGAACCAAGTTGATTGATTTATTTTTCTTGACTTAAAGTTGATTTGAATTTAGATAATGATCGTGGTACTTATCGTAATCGTGACGATCGTACTCACGAATCAAATGAATTCAATAATCCTGGACGACCATCAAATAATAATTTTAATTCAGAAGCACAACCTCGAACTCAACAGCGGTAAAATTGCATTTTAGGATACCCTTTCCCGACTGCTTTTGTTTTGCTAAAGTTACTAATTCCTTTTTTACTACAGTGCAATATGCTATTTTCTATCTGAATTTTGAGATCTAAAATTTAAGTTATAGAATTGAATAAGAAATCAAATTTAAGTAATAGAATCAGCCCAACCGGTTGATTGTTTTTCATTTTTCTCAAATCAGCTTATTTTTCACTAAAGCAAAACACTGTTTAGGATAGATATCGTTGTATTGTTTAAAATAAATATTCTTCTAGTTATTTTTGAGAGCTCGTTTAAGAAACATCATTTTTTCAGAGTTTTTGTGATATTTTGACTTTTGTTCTCAAAAAAAAAATAATGACTATTTCAATTAGGCAACATTATCCAAGAACCATTGAGTTCATGAAAATCTTTATAAATGATTTTCAAATCTACTTGTCTTGAAATTTTTCCTAATCGTCCATTCTCTAGCAACGCATGAAAAGGGAATGATTATCTTTTAATAAAATTTATTCATTTTGTTTTATTTTATAGAGGAACAGCTACACGGCGGACAATTCAAACTAACGATGATTCGCATCGAGTAAATAATAAAAATAAAATGATTCTTATTTGATGCAATGTGATTATATATTGTAGCTTCAATTGTCGAATAAATTTGTTATGCTGGATGTTGAAGATCATGATGATAATAATGAAAATGATGATGTTCAAAGTCCAATTATTGATGAATAAAAATTAAACATTCTTGATTTCGTCCTTCCTCTTCTTTTTTGTTCGTTTACCTATTGTTGGCTTATTGAGACACAATCAGAAAAAAAAATTAACATACAAACAGAGAGAGCGAGAGAAACAAAACATTTACCTTCTTAATTCTGCAAGTTTGGTTTCTTTATTTTTCATTTTCTTTATTCATATGGGATTTCGGGTGGTTTGTTGAATCTTTTGCCTTTCGTATATACGTGGATGATGAATTTTTCTTCTTTCATTTTTGTTTGTTTGTTTGTTATCGTTATACCCTTTCTTGTTTCTCTCTCTGCTTTGTTTTTTTTCTTTCACAAGGAAATTTTTTTGCTGTTGTTGTTTATTGATGATCCATTCATCTTTTTTGTTTGTTTTTCTTTCGCTTTTTCACCATTATTCAAATAAACAAAGTAAAAGATGATTACACTCTTTCTTTGTTTTTAGATTATTACATCTATTCGTTTATTGGTTTCGATATTATAAATTATGTAAGTAAAGAATAACGATTTTATTGCTAAAAATTCTAAAATATGTTTTTTTCACTTGATTAAAGATTGTATTGGTCAAGTTTTGTGTTTATTTTTGTCAAAAAAAATATAATCTCAACGACAAAAGTTTTCTTCGTTATGTTCATATATTCTGTTTCGTTTTTGTTCGTTTTTTACGATATTATTAATAATTAATTAGTTACAAAAAGTTAAACTAATAATATGATTTATTCAACTGGTCTTTATATATATGTTGTTGCTTGAAAGAATAATTTATCTCTTTTGTTATTTATATATAATCATAAGTCTTCTGTTGTTGTTCTTATATTGAATTGTCTATATATATATATATTCCTTATTCTAATGATGAGAATTCAATATTTCAACATAAGAGGTAAAGTAAATAATTGAACACATCAAATTAAAAAAACGACACTGTGTGCGTGTGTGTTATTCTGTGTTGCTGCTTGATAAAAGACCAATATGATTATTTTTTGTTCTTGATAAACTGACGATTTCAAAACAAATGGTTTTCTTTTATCGTATACGTAATTGTTTTTTTCTGTTTTTTATTTTCTAGAGTCTTCTCTGCTTTTCCATCAATACTTGATTGAAAACAGCTGATGGCAACAAGAACATCACGTGTACTTTCATCTTCATCATCGTTGTCGCGGTCGCGTTCACCCATACCGAAAAGTGACAAGCGAAATCTTTCAGTTTCACCAAGGCGAGGACCATCGACACCAATTAAATCACCAATACAAAGAAATCATAGCGATGATGAACAAGATCCTGATGATCGCGAACGTTTACCATTAGATGATCAATCTACAGCAATAGTTGATGAAATATCATCACCAATTATGTCAGATATCGATGAAAGTCATGAGAAAAAACGTTCACACCACCGACATCATCATCATCGTAAACATTCAAAATCAAACAAACGCTTAGCTACTCATCATCGCACTTCTGTTAAACGAAGGTAATCATTGAAATTGAAACAATAATAATGAACAAGGTCATTCTTATAGTTAGAAAATGATTTCAGAATTTACTCTAGTCAGAGATAACCCCTGACAGTGATAGAAGAATTTTTATTATTATAGTTTTCAATCGATTTTAAAACGACTCTACCAGTACTCTCTACGAGAATTTTATCAATTACCAAATAGAAGTACGTAGGTAGATTGAAAACTGCCTGACTATTAAGCAGGAGTCACCTCTATTTTCAATTCAACAAAAAAATATTGAAATAACCTGTCTAGCTAGCAAACAAGCTATAAACTCCTGAGTTAAATATATACTTTTTCTTTAGCAAAAAAGAAACAGTATCAATGACACAATGCAATAAATCGAATGATGAAAATATCGATGTTTCACCAGAAAAAAATACAGGTGAAAGCCAACAATCACAATCAGAACAAGACGTATCAACGTCAGAAAATGAATCAAACGAGGAAGGAATGGTTGAAGGTAAAATCGAATGTTTTCTCTAATTCTGATTAGAACAGATATTTAACAGTTGATTTTTATCTTATTGTAAATAGATCTATGCAAATTTTGAGTGGATCTTCTTTTTTCAAACACTCCTATAGAAGTCTTGTTGAGTTCCTTATTTTTGTTTTTGACACATTCAGACGATATCGAAAGAAACAAATAACATCTTGTGTTCTTCATTTTAATGTTTATCTGAAATTTTTCTTTGATTTTATTCATTATATATTTTTTGAAAAATTTGATTTGATGATTATGAAACTTGTCGTGATCTCTACGATAGCAGAAAGCGTCATAAATACGAATTGATATTCAAAAAATGTTTATTGTTGGAACTCTATTTATGAAAATAAAAACCAATAAAAGAGCTCGCGCACATCGAAAAACTTGACTGAAAAAGAACATAAATTCATCAAACTTAATTTTCTTCATTTGAATCATGAAAATATTGACTGAGTATGTTGAAAAAAACAACAGTTTCATAGATAACTCGATGAGTTCTATTCAAACAACGCTAAAAGATACGCCCAAAACATTTCGGTAACATTTTTATCTTGTGATTATCTTACAGTAATACTTAATATAATATCTGTGTATCTATTTGCATTTCATTTCAGGTGATAGTACACCGAATGAACGTCCTAGTCGCCATCGTCGTAAAAAACATCACTCATCATCGAATCAAGAAAAAAATAGTCAAACTTCTCAGTCTCCATCGTTTTCTATACCAAAAAATAATAAGGGTACACAGCTAATAGTCAATTATTTGCCTGCATCATTACGTGAATCGGATTTTTATCAATTATTTGCTCGCATTGCACCAATTAAATTATGTAAATTAATAACTGATCGTTATACAGGTCAATCTTATTGCTATGGTTTTATTGAATATCATTCGAAAGACGATACGATAAAAGCTATCGAAAAATTTAATGGATATCGAATTGAACATAAAAAATTAAAAGTATCTTATGCACAGCCAAAATCAAATAATAATTATGAATCAGATAATGATAAGCCGATAAAGTCTTCGTCGACACAAAAAAATTCTAATATTTATATAACTGATTTACCTGATGATATCGATGAAAACATGTTAGAACGTCTTTTTTCTAAATATGGTGACATTGTTCAAACAAAAGTTTTACGTGATCCACGTACTAGAATATCGCGTGGTGTTGCATTTGTTCTTATGAAATCAGCTCGTTATGCTGAAAGAGCTGTTAAAGCTCTTGACGGTTATGTACCATCAGGTGCACATACACCTATATCTGTTAAGTATGCTGATCTTAACAAAACGGCAGCTATAACAACAACATCATCAGGAAAAAATGGTAGCAATAGTTCATCATCTCGTTTATCAAGTTCATCACCGATGACACCCCCAATTGGACCATATGGGTATCCAACTGGATTACCACCATTGAGTATGATNGATCCATATTATGCAGCAGCACTGCATCATCATCATCGAGCAACAATGAACATGTAAGTAACAGTTCTATTTTTCTTTTCTATGAAATTGAATGTAAAGTGAGTGCTGAAGTATATAAGTAATTAACAAGAATATTTTTATAAAATCCCTCAAAATCTTAATCTTTCAAAGATTTCATTGACAATTTTTTGTTAATCTTTTCACTTAAACCAAAATAATCATCGAACTTTTCGTTAGAAATAAATTAAAATTTTTCTTTTTAGGAGAGATTTAAGTCCATCACCGCCTCCTCTACAACCTTATTTCAGAAGTGATTCTAGTCGTTCTTCTCGAATACGTGGCTCATCGCCAAGTTTACCTCGTTCGTATCCATCGTCGTCGTCGAAACATAATTCAAATATTCTAGCAACAAGTATGAGAGTAATTCATTTTCATATTGATTACATAGAAATTTATCTTTAGCGGGCAACCTTAATTCACCATCAGCACTTGCTGCTGCCTATGATCTAATAGCTAAAGGTTGCCAACAAGCAATCGATCCAAATGGTTTTGTAATATATGCATTTGGTTTACCACATGATTGTGATGAAAATGATTTAGAAGAATTATTTCGGCGTTATGGTGATGTTTATCGTGTATATATTGTAAGAAATTATACAACAGGTGAATCAAAAGGTTATTCGTTTGTAACAATGCGTAATTATGATGAAGCCTGTCACGCTGTTGATCGTCTCGACGGTACAACATTTAAAGGCCGAACAATTCAAGTACGCTTCAAGCAATAAATATCGATTAATTTATATGAAATCAACAAAACGAATATTTTCTTTTGATTTTTCATCTGTTGTCTAATTAGAATCTATTCATGGAAAAGTCAAATTCCATTATGAGGATGTTTTCTTTTCTTTTCTTTTTTTTTNTTTTTTTTTGACACCGTTGATCTTTATTTGTTGTATTATTTGTATGTTTAAAAATAATAATGAGTTTAGACGAATTAAACAAATAATGTTTCAATATTTTAGATAAGATTATCAAATATTCGATTGTTTTTTCTTCTTTAAAACAAGCAATTAGTATATGTTATTCTACATTTTACATTATAGGCAAGTTATTGTTTTATGATATATGAAAATCATGGATGTTAATTGAAGCGTTTTTTTTTTGTTATTTTCTATTTCATCAAGATCTATGTAGTACATATTTGTTTTTCTTTTTCAACTATTGATTACCGGTAATAATAATAGTAGTGCAACATTAGCGAATTAGCTAATCTAACTGATAATTTACAGTTTAACGAAAAACCAAGATTTACGATGACTAACACCAATAATATTGCTGCCACAGCTAGTACTATAAGTCAATTATTGAATGGACTTGACCATGATGGTTCGACTAGTTCAGCATCTGCTGGTCCTGCGGATGATGTTTCCAGTATCATGAGAAGCCCATGGGACCCATTCCATTGTGCTGATTGGGATATGCAACAGCCAAGTGCAACTTGTTTAGCAAGAATAAAACGGTAAATAGAATTCTTATGTTAAGAATTAAATTTAATAAAACTATGCTTTTTTTTATCTATTAGTGATATTTGGAGCGTATTTAAAGACCCTCCACCGGGTATGTTTATTGCACCCGATCCTGATAATATTACCAAAGTATGGCATCATAATTTCTTCTTTATTCATTTGCGTTAATAATAATAAAAACTACAATTCTTAGATTCATGCTCTTATTGTTGGCCCATTTGACACACCATATGAAGGTAGAATATTAAAATAGTTTTATTATTTTTCATGGTTTTTCTTTTCTTCAGGTGGATTCTTTTATTTTCTTATTCGTTGTCCACCAGATTAGTAAGTATTATAAACTAACGACTAGAAGAGAATTCATTTTTTTTAAATATATTTCTCATCTTGATTTGAATTCTCATCACGGATACTTTAGTCTTTGCTTTTAAAATATTTCGAAGTCCATTGTCCATGAGAATGTATTCCAGGTGTTTATACACAATGTTAAGAGAAAATGCTTGATAAATACTACGAGAAACCTCTTAAATATCAAACACTTTTTATTTGTAATGATTCATTACTGGCAGAGAACTTGTGCTTCATGATCACTACTGTCGAAAAGTATTAGTTAATTTACACGATAAATACCAATAAGAAATATTTTATAGTCTGATGAAAACTAAGAGCTTTTCAAGCACTACACAATCTCTATCTATCTATAATTTACTTAAAATTACTGCGTATGAGCCTGCACAGACTGTTCGTTACCCATGAAAGTTGTTCAGCTTCGTGTTGGGCAGTAATAGTTATCATATTATTTGACTAAATATTTCAAAGCAGAACTTATAATAAATGTTTTTTAGAAAAGCAAATCATAATTTTTAAAACCATTGATTTAGCTACAAACACGAATCTTTAGGACAATAATATTCAGAATATATGTAGATACACATTTATTATGGAGCATTTCTTATATAATTTGTTTTTCTTTTTAAATCAAGTCCTATTCGTGCTCCTCGTTGCCGTTTGATGACTACGGGAAACAATACAGTTCGCTTCAATCCAAATCTTTATCGTAATGGTAAAGTCTGTTTATCTATTCTCGGGTATGTTTTTTGTTGTTGTATCAGAATAAAAAATTTCAAGCATTCACTACAATTTTGCTTTTAGTACATGGAGTGGTCCATCATGGTCGCCAGCACAGTGTATATCATCACTACTAATATCTATTCAATCATTGATGTCAGAAAAGCCATATCACAATGAACCCGGTTTTGAACATGTAAATAAATGATTCTATTTTTCAAAGTCTGTATTTTATACTTTAATTTTAATTTTGCACTTTAGGAACGTACATCAGGTGATTCAAAGACGTATAACGAAATCATAAAGCATGAAACATTGCGTGTTGCTGTATGCGAAATGCTTGAAAATGAAAATTCATGTCCGAAACAATTACGGTAAAGTTTTTATACAAGCAACAAAATGAATAACTAAATCAATCTTTTTTCCAGAGAAGTAATGATCAAACAATTTTTTGACTTTTATGATTATTACATTGAAGTATGTACAGAGAATTCAAATAAAGATGGACAACCAATGACGGTAAAACTTATTGTGTACATATCATGATTATTCATTTTATTTATTTTCTTTTTTGTTATATTTTAGGATCCATTTGGTGATCGTCGCGGTCTATTTGAATATGAATCACTATTACAGCGTTTAAAAAAATTAAAAGCTAAATTTGAATCATCACAAAACCTCAATAATAATGCTAGTTCATCACGTTCATCATCAACTTCGGGATCAAAACATCAACCAATGGATGCACGTACTAGAGAGATAATACATGATGCTGTTGCACTTGATTCAACTGCAACAGCGAATGATGCTACTAATCTTGATGACATATTTGATGATATTGATGATAATGACGAGTCAAATTCATCAATGGATGATGACGATGACGAACAGCAATTGAACGATTTGGAGCCAATACCTTCTGTACCAAATGCTGAACAGTCAAATGAGAAAAATTCAACATGATATAAATCTTTTTTATGTACATTTTTGATTTCTAATTAACTGGTGTTTATTTAATGGTATCATCGTTTATAGTTATCAGCATGAATGATGACTGATCATAATTTTAATATTCTTTTCTTGATCTTGTCTCATATCTATATATTCCTATCTTGTCGCTATTACTTCAAAATATCAAAAGACAAAAAGAATTTTTGGTTCTTATTTGTATAATATTATATTTAAGCAAGAAAAAGAAATCAGATGCAAATCGAAAACACCATTTTCTTTATTCAACAAAGGTATTATACGACTGGCCTTTTCATGGTTCGGACACCAAAAGAAGGCTACTAACAGGGATAAGGATTCTACTAACGCTGCTATATGAAAAAGATTTTCATGAAACTTCACATCGAATGAATATTAAAAGAAGTTTCTTAGAAATTTTAAAAACAATTCCTCATACTGTCAGAATCAAGCATTTTAACTCTTCATTGATTTCATATATACTTATAACTTCTGGTCATCTCCAAAGCAATTTTTATTCAATCATATAATACAAAATATGGCAAATCAAAATTGTTATGAACTTAACGGAACTTGAAATTAATTTCGAATCAGGGTCAACGGGACCAAAAGGGAAAGAGTGAGCTCGTGATTGAAAAGGTTTTGACAGTTTCTCTTTGTCTGTCTTGGAGAAACGTTCATCATAAGATTTTTCCCGCTATTGAAAAACTCCCTGATGAATTCTACTTGATTTTAAGCAAATCAGGATAATATGTTGTAAATGTTTCTTAACTGTGTAACTATAGCTTTTTCTGATTTCAACAATTTTACAATATACCTTTCTGAGACTGAAACAAAACTTTATCTTCAAGAGTAATGCATGTTAATCTCTCTTGTTTTTCAAAAACACAGTAATATTTCGACAGCTTCTATTGAAATTTGATTTCCACCGTTTTAGCGCATGATTATCCCTACCAGGATCATATTGCTAAGAAAATCCATGTTTTCGCTGCAAAGAGCTTCTAGTTGAGATAGATGATTTTATAAGTTCACATCTTTTGTTTTTACTGCACAGTTTATGGTATGAGTTGAGTTGTGTACAAAATTTATATATTTAATAGTTTGACATGCATGTAGTAGCTGGCCAATTTTGCAACATATTTTTCATTTTTAACTGAAAGAAAAATTTTTCATTATGCCAACTTAATTGCAGTTGATTAGAGAAGTTTTTCCTTGAATAACACATCTTTCTCCTCGTAGGAAGTACTCATTCTTACTGTGAATTTTCTCACCACCACTGTTGCTTGTAACAATTTATGACATAGTACTAAACAAAATCCACTACAACATCATAGTTATTTTCCTCAATCGTCAAATAGCTATTTGAATATTGCTCGTTTGAAAAATTATTTTTAACGAATTTAACAGCCAACAGAAAAATCCATTTTTGACAAATTTAATCATTCGTGACTCATAGAACGTTTTGTCAATTTTACACTTTTTCTTAAATGAAAAGTAACATGACAAAGAAACGTCTGACGAACTATTGAGAAGCTTTACAGTACATGTACTTTATCAATCTTTCATCGGCATAATTTGTTTTATTTCTGTTAGAAAAGACTTGCGTTTCACGAAATGAAATAGTTTCCAAACAGCAAGATCGTTTATTTTCCAGTCTAAGGGATATTCTATTTCAAACTGCATTCAAAACAGAAAGAATGACCTGGATTTTTTTTACAGAAGCAGACGCTTAGAGGATCCAACCGAAACACAAACCTCTCGAAGCGCCAAAACAAAACTATCAATATCGTTGAATTATTTTGACTAACAGTTTCTTCCCTTTCCGCATTCCGCCAGCAGAACCATCCTCAAACAAAAACAACAAATCGATTCAACTTTGAAATCATACTTATGTGTGTCCCACTATGGGTATGTGTTTTTTTCGATACAGGGGTCTAGGAGGTCTAGCAGATCTTACGAAGGAACATATCCAACTGATAAATCGCTTTTGGGATTAGACCCCATGCACAGGGTAGAACTTGGTGAGTTATGAAAAATTCCAAAAAGGCAAATGTCCATAGGCAGGTGTACTTATGAATAGGATCTCCTGAAAATTTTAGCTCAAAAAAATGTATCCTTTCCGAAATATTAAACTTCCCAAAAACAAAGAAACTATTAAAATCCTTCATGAGATATTAGTGATTTTTGAATGTTTAATACTTCGGGAAGGAAACATTGTTTTGAGCTAAAATTTTCCAGATATCCTACTCATAAATAGACGTGTCTATAGGCGATATCTGAAGTCGAAGTAATATCATTCAATTTCTTTGGTATACACCGTGGTAGAGGTCGAAATTCTAGTAAAATAATGAGAATGAAAATATAATCATGGGTATTTCAAGATAGCTGAACTTTATTTTAGGTCATGTAATGTAGTATCTACGATTGAAGTTCTGTTTCTGAGAATATAGTTGCGAGCGTGTTCGCTTTCGACAGTAATCATTTTTTAGAAGTTTCTTAACTGATATTTATTGGGTGTCCAGTTTTCGAAGATGAGATGATATAACCAACTGCAATCTTGATCAGTTCACAGAGTTATACTATCAAACATCTTGTCAATAGTATGAATTTGAATAACTATTAGAGATTCAAACTTTAATTTTGAGGACATTCTAATTCTTTTAAAATTTTTAAAACGACTCTAAATTCGAATAATAGTCGCTACTGCAAACATCTTCAATGGTCAGTATTGATAAGTATTTTAGCTTACGTTGAAATATATTTTTCTTCGAAAAAGAGACCGGTGATATTGAATTTTCTCGATTCAAGCTTAGTGTCAATTTCAGTATCAAACCATTACGTATAACTTGATAGTTTTGAAAAATATGATTCTTGTTTATTTGTTACATTTGAAATTGTTAATGAAAGTTCTAAACGCTGCTCTATAGAATTCATAGTTCATGAAATAAATAATAATCATATCCTCTTCTAAAGTTTTAGAACCTCCACTATCTATCTATAGTATAATCCGTACGAATCCATAGAATGTATTAAATTTTAAAAAAATAACAAGAATATAAATTTTTTGGTACATAAGATAATTTTCAAACTAAAAAACATATACTTCTGATATTTTGCCTATAAAGCGTCATCATTGCCGTCTAAAGTTTATGTACACGACGACATTTTATAAATATTTTCATTACGTCTCGCGGTGCCCTCTATCGTCATGTATAATCTACACAAAAATCTCACAAATGCAAAGTAAAGGTTTCGAAAAAAATAAAATAATTGGTAGAAAATTTGGCAACATTAAATTATTACTAGTCGTCGTTTTTCACAGTATTCAGTGTGATTTCTTTATGTTGTTTTGTTACTAACTATCACATTCATTGTATTGAATTATATCATAGTAATTTTAACCTAAAAATAATATTTTCCAGATGGGTGCCTATTTATCATCGCCTATTTGTGACAAAGATACAATTGCAAGTTCAAATGATCGTTTAGCTTATGCTGCAAGTTCCATGCAAGGATGGCGAATGTCGCAAGAAGTATAGTTTGAATTTACTTAGCAAAATAATTTTATATTATATTTTTTGACTATTTCATTATTTAGGATGCACATAATGCCATACTTGATTTCGATGATAAAACATCATTCTTTGCTGTTTATGATGGTCATGGGGGAGCTGAAATAGCTCTTTATTGTGCTCGGCATTTGCCTGATTTTATAAAACAACTTGCCTCGTACCAAGAAGGTCGATTGAAAGATGCATTAATTGAAGGCTTTCTTAAATTTGATTCTTTATTACTTGATCCAAACGTAAAAGAAATTTTACAAACTTTGGCCGATTTAAAGGATAAGAATGATGATGATGAACAAATAGATGATGCATCCGACGGTGTTATTGTATCAACAAATGCAAGTGAAGAATTAAATGTTGAAGAAGCACAATTATTGAAAAAAGAAGCCGAATTGCCTATTGAAGAACTTCTTAAGCGTTATGGCGATGACGGAAAAACTTTTCAATCACCGATGATTTCTAAGAATAAAGCACAAAATCTATTGAAAGTGGACGATAAGACTACAAAAAATGTAGAAAAACAGAAAGAACTGTAAGATTTCGATTGTTTTGATTAAAATAAAATATGCTTTTAAATGATTTTTAGTCAAAATTCAGAAACAACAGATGATAATACTTTTACTCCATCGGTTAATCCAGATCAAAATAAATCTGATGTAATTACACATTCTGATGAAGAAAATATTCCAGCAGATGATGTTTCGAATCATAAAACGGCTGAAACTGCATCGAATTGTGAAATTTCAGATTCAACTGTATGAAATTCTTTTTGCAAATATAAATTTTAATGAATGAGTTTTTGTTTATTAGGAAGTCAAACCTTCATCTTCTGAACCTAAAACAGCAACTAAACGTCCTCGAAAACCAGTTTCAAATGAAACAACAATTCCTTCATCAGCAACAGTCAAATCTAAATCATTAACACATCATTTACTTAGTGAAAATACTGATGATTTGGAAGATGACGACGACGAAGAAGATGATTCTGAATATGAAGAGTAAGTATGATATATTTTAAAATTTACATGTATTAATCTTTTTCTAGCTTGGTTCATCCTTCAATTGATTGTTGATTAGTGATTCAGAATTATGTACATCCAACTAAACTTCAAATATTCTGACAAAAATACTCACTAGCAGCTGATTTCCTCAGAGATATTGTCCTCTTAGTCCACCTATAAAAGGAATGATATGGATTTTTATTCAAAAAAGCTTCATTTTCGAATTTCTTTTTCAATGTTTCATACCTAATGTTTTGATCCTATCCGGACATAAAGGCACATAAGTGATCACCTTATATAAGTGATGTAGAGAAGAAAAACATACTATGGCTGTAAGTCTGTCTTAAAATAGATTAATTGATAAAGATTGAAACATTCATCAAAATATTATTATAGTTGAGCGGTCAATCAGGGTAGAATTTTAAGTAAAAATTCGAAAATTAGTTTTTCTGATGGATCATAGCATATACGAAAAATTCATGGAAATGTGCAATATAAGCAAAACCGAGCTTTGTTGTGAAGATAATATCGAAAGTTGGAATAGTATAGAAAATAATTGATCAAAGGCAAATATTTTCGGACTGTTTTTTCATCGGCTCATGATTTACTACAATTTGTTTAGTTATCTATTCTTTCAAAATTTTCTTTTTTTAATTCTTCAAGGTTTAAGTATTTTAAAAAAGACAGTATACTTTGTACAGGATTCCTCAAACTGCAAACTCTCTACGTAGAGTTTTCTTTTTGAAAAAAACCCCACTACAATTTTTTGTTGATTTCGTCAATACGTATGTTTTTGACATAGTTTTATTTATCATAGATCGGACGATGAGACAAGTGATGATGAAGTTGCACTTAATGAAGAAGATGACGAAAATGTCGCTGGCGATGAAGATCAAAAAGAAGGAGAAGACGACGATGAAGAAGAAGGAACAGAAGAAGAAGAGGAGGAAGACGATGAAAATGAAAATAAAAAATTGGCATCAAGTAAAGCAGCAGAAATAAAAAAACTGTAAGCAATTTGAGTCTCAAAATGTGTACGAAAACTATCTTTTTGTTATTGCCGTACATTTCTGTATAGTATGAAAAAGTCCATAATGGCTATTTTAAATCGACATTCCAAAAAGAAAAAACATAATGATGATAGTGACGATGATGCTAAAGAAAACCAAGTAAGTCTTTGAATTACATTCATTTTCCACGCCTGCTATTTTAATTCATCATCAATAGAATGACGATGACGAAGAAGAAGATGGTGATGACAATGAAGAAGAAGACGATGAAGGTGATGGAAAATCATTGAATTCTTTAAAATAATAATATTTTATTTTTGTATTTTCTAGACGACGACAACGATACAGAATTAGGTAAAATGCTTGATATGAGTAGTGATCCAGGCTCATCAAGTGGATGTACTGCTGTTGTTACACTTTTGCGTGATAAACAATTATTTGTTGCTAATGCCGGCGATTCTCGATGTGTCGTATGTCGCAATGGTCGAGCGATTGAAATGAGTATTGGTTAGTATGAGGATTACTTGTTTTTTCAATCTCAATTAGTATAAATGTTTATTTAGATCATAAACCAGAAGATATTGAAGAACGTACGCGAATAGAAAAAGCTGGTTACAAAGTAACATTAGATGGACGTGTTTCAGGTTTGTTTCTAATTTTAATCTATTCTATTGATAATAAAAAGAAACTTTGTCTAGGTGGTCTTAATTTATCTCGAGCTATTGGTGATCATGCATATAAGAAAACTGCTAAATTACCACCCGAAGAACAAGCTATAACTGCTTTACCCGATATTCGTATATTAACACTTGAAGATCAAGATGAATTTATGGTTATTGCATGTGATGGCATTTGGAATTTTATGTCAAGTCAAGATGTTGTTGATTTCGTGCGTCCACGTCTTAAGAAGAAACAAATATCTGAAATATGTGAAGAATTATTTATGCATTGTCTTGCGCCAAATACAAGTGGTGATGGTACTGGCTGTGATAATATGACAGCAATTATTGTTAAATTTAATTTTAACAAACAATCAACTACAGAGACATCTCAAGAATTAAATGTATCGAAATCAATGGAACATAGTCCATGGCCAACAATGTTTACACCAGTTAATAATAAACGATCATTATCGCCTGAACATGTAGCAACAGAAGAAATAACTAATGATGATAATACTAGCAAAAAATTTAAAACTATTCCTGAGAATGGTACAGATGAAGTAACATCGCCATCGAAAACAACAGGTAGTTTCTCTTTTAATTCGGCTAGTACAACGAATAACAATAATTCAAATGATGATCAACAACATTGATCATCTTCTAAATCAACGAAAAAAGAAAACAAAAACTTTGCATGTAGATCTATTTTCTGTATTATACATGTTTTCCATTGCTATCTCTTTTTTTTCTGTACTTGTTTCACTGTAATACATAGTGAATGAAAAAAATGAAGACTGTTGATAGGCAATTTTTCTGTACGTCAAAAAAAGGAAAGATTATTATATGTATTCTTTTTGCTTGTATTTTTGTCAGTTCACTAAGTTCTTTGTACTTGTCTGTTGAAAATATGATGAGTCATAAACTTTCTTGCTAAAAATATTATTATATAGATATTAGGATGTTGATTGGCTATCTGCTAGTATTCTTCGATACATGGAAACCAAAACTATATTAAACAGAGAGTATTGATCATTCATAGAAAATCAATTTAGTTTTGAATTTTTTTATTTCACAATAACAAGCATTTAATAGAATTTCGAATGATGAATTAATTGGATAATTACACTGCCTATCACATATATTTTGTATCAACATATTGAATAGATAGACTTTGATAGAGCGCAGAGTTGGGCAAGTACGGACTTTCTCGAGTACGAGTACTTCGAGTACGAGTACCAATACTAATTATTGTAACAGTAAGACTAGAAGTTTCCAAACTAGTTTGTAAAAAATGTACACTTAATCAGGGGTGTCGCGAGCAACCAAATACTGGGAGTGGGCGTAACTTATGAAATCCTACTTTCCAAAAATTTTGGAGGGAGAGTAACCAATATTACCAGATCTTCCGGATTCTGAAAGTTTTTTTGGACTTTTCCGGATTTTTTCGTAAATTTTTTGCATCTTTTGAGTATTCTTTCTGAATTTTTTCTAGATTTTTCGGATACTTTTCTCAATTTTTCGAATTTTGAGATTTAAATTCCGGATTTTTGAGTTTAACATCTGGCAACATTGGGAGTAGCTTAGCAGATCGTACTTGGTGTAGTATAAGTTTCATTTTGTCAAACACAATGCAAGACAATTTTTCGAATACTGGAGAGTGACTCATGTCTCCGTCCTCCCGCTGTCGCGATACCCCTGGGCTTAATGCTCTGCAACGACTAAATATATTTATATGAAACGAAGAAAGAAAGTAGACTGGCATATGGCAATTACTACATGACTATATGTTGTACAAATCTTCAAACATATTTGTGCTGATCGACAAGAGAAGATATTAGTGATGTGCTTGTTTGTTCTACAAAATTTATTGACAAATACAAAGAGATATTCTTGTCATGAAAGATGCTTTATCTCAAATTCGTAAAATAAAATTTTCAAGCACGAGTACTGACCCCCGAGTACGAGTACTTCGAGTATTTGCCCACCTCTGATAGAGCGATCTTTTCAAATATCAAATTCAGTTCTTTTTTAAATTTCAGAAAGTTGTGATCTCAGAAAAAACAAAATCTTGAATAGCATGATTAGTTGCCTTGTTTAGTGTGCACTTGTACACAAAATTTGCAGATATTACAAAGAGTAAAACAATATTTCTAACAACTCTTTAATAATTTTTTCTCTATGATAGTTATGACTCTTTAATATAAGAACGTCTTGATTACTGTGTCCAACTTTTGGACAATGAAAATCTGATGTTTCATCTAATCTTCTTCGATCTTACAAGTTTTGAGTATTTAATTTTTCATAAGCGCTTGTCAGGATTCCAGCGAAAACATTATTTGCATTGGACGTCCCCATCGGGATTTATCAGGACACTGCGATGTATGATTCAACAGATAAATGTATTGCTGATATATTTACTTTATCAGAACAGTATCTCATAAAAAGAAAACAGCATGAAAGAACAAAAACATTAATTATGTTTTGGATACTAATAATACAGAGCGCGTTTTTAATTATTTATTTTTTGTATTGAAAGTTAATTTAGGCGCTCTATTTATTAATTCGCCAGTTACATCGCTACTTATTCAGTCATTCTATCTCTCTCTCTCACTCTCTCTCTGTATATACACTAAACATTCATTCTCAGTTTCATCACAAATCCATTATCAAAGATCTTCCGTTTTTCTTCTAATCTATCATAAACAAAAGTCATTGTCTTCTATTGTTGTATCCGACAAAATGGCTCGATCAACCAGTAGTAATCAAACCAGTGCACAACATGTTCGTGGTGGAATAACCAAAGCAAAGAATGCTGTTCGTGCAACGTAAATATATCTGGTTTCTTTATAATCCTACTTTTACTTTGAATGAATAACTTATAGAACTCAAAATCTTTCATCAACAACTCGAAATAATATCACGAACAACAAACAAAAAGGTGCACGTAGACAAACTCGTTCTTCTGTCCATATTATTTCAAAAACACGTGGTCGTTCGAGTACTAATACTCAGAAACGAAGTACATTAGGTAGTAATACCAAAAGTCGATCGTCAAGTAGAACTGTTCATGCACTCAATAACAGTGCCGTTCGACATGGGCGTTCAACAAATGCATCCCGAGGAACAGCTAGAGCAAAGAAGACCATCGATGGACGAAAGAAAAAAACGAACTGCATTACAGGTCGTTTAAATAACAAGAAAAAAAATACAATACGTGGCAATAATAATAATAATAATAATAATCAACAGCGACGACCATTAGGACGTGATCAACAAAGTAACAAAAATAAGTGTTTTTTCTGGAAAAGCATAAAACATTGTTGAATTAATTAATTTCTAGAAAAAAAGAAAAATACCACAACGACGTCATCTTTAATAGCAGTAACACCATCGAGTATGATTCGACCTGATGATGATTTTCATCGAGAATCAAATTTTGGAACCAATGAATAAATCAATCAAATCTATCGCGATCTACAAATCGATTTTTGTCGAGGCCGATGTTAAGCTTGTTTTTTTTTTCTTTCCTTTTTTTGTGATCGCCAGTTACTTGTATTCATTTGAAATAAATTTAAAAAATCGAATAAAAATCATTTCATAAATTAAAAATGTATCATTATTCTAAAGAATTTGCTTTTTGTTTCTTAGAGTCAATAAATAGTATTTTATACATCATTGATGATACATCGTCTGAGCATGATTATGTAGAATCAGTTTTTTTGACAATAGGTCAAGTGTTTTTTTCTGTTACAATACTCCAGTAGAAATTTGTTTTTAACATATAAATATAACTACACGATCTTTCACTAATTGCCTTTTTACTGCTGAAAGAATATTGTTCGAGAAACATTTTTTTAAGTGACGCATCAAAGTGTATCAGTGACATATTTTAAACAACTGGCCAAGAAAAATGATAAATTCTAGAAGTTAAAGTTTCTTTGCTGAATTTTTCAATTTTGAAATAGATATATTTTCTAAAAGCTTGTTTAGTATGATTGAGAGAGATCATAAATAAGTTGAAATCCTCATAGGAATTCATATAGACAAAATAAAATCTCACAAATCTATCGATTGTTTGAAAAATAAGTTGACCTTTTAACATGGATAATAATTCATAAATAAATATTTCGTCTAGAAACTTAGGAACTCTCAAAAAAAAAATATTTAAATCTGCTCAACCGTGATTTATTAATTCGCGCTTGTCTTGTTTTTGATTATTTAATTTCATTTGTCGATTTTGATACGTGTATTTCTTTTCTTTTACTGTTCATAAAAAAAATTTTATCAATGGCGTTAACAAAGGTAATTAGTTATGAGCACTAGTTTTTATTCTTCGATTAAAAAAGTAAGATTTCAGTCACTGACCATTGCCATTTCAAGTTTGATGAGAAAAAATTCACTTGTATTGCCTGAAGTTATTTGAGTATTTTTTTTTTCTCGCTTATATTTGAATCCGAGAATAAGTAATGGCTGTCGCGTATAGATCATGTCAAAAAGACACACACACTTTTTTTTACTCTTCAAGTCATTGTCAATGGCCATCCGTGTGGAAATATAGAAACAATGTTTTTCACTTAGTATTGCCTTCAGGCTTTGCTTCTGGTTGAGTAACTAGACTGCCCAGTTTTCTTCTTTTATTTTATTCTTTTTTCTTTTTTTCTCATTCCTCATTGGCTTGAGTCAAAAAGTGTCTTGCCTTTCTAACAAATCACGGAACGAGGAATGGCAATATGTGCGCATTATGTTAAAGATGACAAGTGAAAAAAAGCGATAGAGAAGAAAAAATTAACCAACTGAACATTTTTCTCATTATTTATTTATTAACATCAATGCGTGTTCACAATGTAATATGAGACGACTTCAAAAAGAAAAACCAAATATATGTCACAAGTTGAGCATTGTTTCAATAGATTTGCTTGAATGGCTAAGTAGTTAAATGTATGTTCATGAGAGAAACAACTCATTGCAGCAAATGGATCTTCAATTATCGATCTCGTCTCGGGCTGTTCACATTTTTCTTTCGAGCTAGATGAATAATAAATAATTTACGTGAAATAACATT
Source organism: Rotaria magnacalcarata (assembly GCA_900239745.1). NCBI lineage: Eukaryota > Metazoa > Rotifera > Eurotatoria > Philodinida > Philodinidae > Rotaria > Rotaria magnacalcarata. The sequence goes on from OENM01000004.1 coordinate 237,505, forward strand.
GCCGTGATGCTTTTTTAGAATGAAAGAAATTCTAGATCTGTTATTTTACTAATATGCCGTGCGCGTCTACATCTATCAAAAAGATAACAAATCGTCCTAAAGTGTCTAATCTCTTTGATAATGTTCTATGAGCACAAAGAAAACATGTTAGTGAATGGTCAATAACAAAAAAAAAGAACTATTAAAAGAAAATGTATTTTCTCTAACTAGTACATTTGATAGTTAGAAATCTAAAAAGAAAGAAAAAAAGCAAAAGAAAAGATGTGAATAGGAGAGATAGTTTTTTTCTCGCGCTTACTAAAATGTTACTGAAACAACGAGGGGAGACAAAAGAGTGAAAAAAACAGAGGCGGAAAGAGTAAACGCATAAAAAACACAAGAAAAAGAAAGTAGTGATAAGAAGAAGAAGAAGAAGAAGGAGAAGATCATTTGAAACGGAAAAGCTAGTGGGACACGCACACATCCATTCAATAGAGTCTCAATCTCTCTAGTCAAGTGTTTAAAAGTAATTTTTGCTTGAGGCTATCGACGTATATTCTTTTTGTTTGTAACTTCAAAGGACAAAATATATAGATACGTATATATATATATATATATTTCAACAGATTATGCCAGGTAAGATTTAACATTGAGACTTTTGAAAATTAACAAAAGTCAATGATTGATTTTGATATTGTAATCGATTATATTGAAAAGAACTCTATTATTAACTCTTTATTCTCACAGGTGAACGTTTATTGAATGTTTTATGTGTTGTATGTGGTGATCGATCATCTGGGAAACATTACGGTATTTACAGTTGTGATGGTAATTTTTTAAAACATTTATTTTCAACAGATTTTTGTGTAATAATCTAAATGTTATCTCATTATCAGTGAAAATTAATAATGTAGAAGACTAAAATAAAACAATTCTAGGAAATATTTATTTTCATAACGAGAACTCTTTTTATTAACAAAAATAAATTATTGGTTCGAATTTTAAAAAGAAAAACATAACTCTAACAACAAAGAAAGATAACCAATCAGATTTTTTCTGATTGAAATCTAATATCACTTTTCTAAATTTTGTATGTTTACAAGTGAAGAATATTTTTATCGGTTTTATTCGTCTAGGCTGTTCGGGTTTTTTTAAACGAAGCATCCATCGACATCGTCATTATGTATGTAAAGCTCAAGGTGAATTGAAAGATAAATGTCCTGTTGACAAAACTCATCGAAATCAATGTCGATCTTGTCGATTGGCTCGATGTTTCTTGGTCAATATGAATAAAGATGGTAATTGCACATTCTTGATTTTTCGTCCAGTAAATGCTTTTATTTCTAAATAGCTGTTCAACATGAACGTGGGCCTCGTAAATCAAAACAGAAAATTTTCAGTGTTTCCAGTATGATATTGCCGAATTCAAATGGACCAACCGGACCACCTATTGCTTGTTCGTCATCTCCAACAATAGTCAATTCGTCAACAACATCAATACAAAATCATTTTAATCGAAAACCTAAACTTCTTTCTACACAACAAAATCAACTATCTTGTTTATCATCAATGGACAATTACAATTCATTTCCAACTATCATGAGTCAAGTAATTAAGAAAAAAACAATTTTTATTTTTGTTTTTGTTTTTTTCATAGATAACATTATACGAAGCAGCAGCACGTCTCTTATTTACCATGACCAATTGGTTAGAAACAGTATCTTCATTTAAAATTCTTCCTAATGATGATCAAGTATTGTATCAAGTATAAAAATCAAATATGTCCTTATGTTTTTTTTCATGTTCTTTAGCGTTCACTTCTTGAAGTTAATTGGCATAATCTGCTTATAGTCAATTTAAGTCAATGGATGATACCCATAATGGCTATTCAATTAACAAACAGTACATTTACACAAACAGATCAAATAGAAATACAACGTCTATGTGATTGCATTTATAAATTACGATCACTTGCATTAGATGTCTATGAATATACTTATGTTAAAACTCTCTCACTCTATCAATGTTCAGGTAGATTTTGAGATAAAAATAAGAGAGAATAAATAAAATCTTCTTATTTTCATAGCTAAAGCATTAATCAATCAAACTCATATTGATGCTTGCCAAGAACATGCTCTTTTCGTATTGCGTACAAGCTTAATGTCTCATTCGGCAGTAACCTATTCCGTGAAATTCAGTCAACTTGTTGGAATAATTCAAATGATGAATCAGATATCAGCAAGCAGTGTACAACGTATTTTATTCCCAAGTGTAACATCTGATGTACCAGTTGGTAAAATTCTTTGGGAACTTTATCGATCAAAACTTGGTGAGCCAACAGCATAAAGACTCATTAATGTTTAAACAAAACTTACATGTTCAATTCTAGTCATCGTTCATTTGTTTCCTTTTTTTCCTCAAATATAAATAAATATATTACACAACTTTTTTTTCGTTTTGTTTATTCTGAAATAGGTAAATACAAAATTTGGAATTATCTAGGGTTTGAAGACAGGCTCTCATTTGCCATTGAGTGCAATAATTTGAAGAAGAAAACGATGTTGATCAAAGTAATTCACAAAATAGAAGACTCTAAATTACAAAACTTCTTTTGATGCCGAATCTTCAACTAGTGACACTATCAAAATCAAACAGCGAAGAGTCTACATGTATATAGCGACATCCAATAAATCGATAATATCTTTTTCGTCGGATGTTCTGCAGTAAGAAGTTTTGCTTTTGGGTGTGGTGTAAAGATAGCTGATGACAAAACATATGTTTTACAACGAAAAACAATGATTACTGAGTCCTCTATACTACGAAATTATTCTAAATAAGGCTCATAATTTCTATGAGATGTCAAAGTATAGATTCGTAAGAATAATTTTCTGAAAAATTTAATACTCTCTTGTTCATTCTCATGTGTCTTGAGTGAATTATTTTAATATTACATGAAAGTCTTCTTGACAATAAACAATCGTACATATAAATATGATATTCGAAAATCCTTTAAAGGGATAAAGAAAAAGTTTCAAGAAAAAAGATGTTTCGATGAAGAAATTCTCATCAGAGTTACAGAGTCGTTTTTCATTGCTATTTGTCCTTCCGCTTCTGTGTCCGCTGAGCGAGATTTTCAATCAAATTCTGTTTTATATTTTATTACAAGGCTCCTACTATTCTTCCTATTGAAAGTAGAGATGGAATTTTGATGAAATTCCATTGCGGTATTATATGTAAAACAAAATCAATGCATAAATTATGGTTCAGTTTTTACAATGCTGGTTAATAAAAACTATACATCGCTAGTTATTACCGTTGTTTAATTGTTGCAATAACATCTACCTATCTGTTTCTTGTTGACGCGGACGTAAGTATTACTATATGCAAGGGTCGCAGCTGGGGGGAAGGAAGAAAAAGGATTTTGAGAAGGAATTTTTCAAAAACAAAAACAAGGAAATTCGAATAAAAGAAGGAAAGGAAGGAATTTTGCGGAATAATGAGGTGCAACGAATAGATTTTACACGACACCCAATAAGAACCGATAGGACTAGTCCAAAAAGTAAAATAATTTTCGAATTATCATTCTGTCACGTTTCAAGGACATTCTCCTTAGTGGCGTAACCAGAAGTAGTCGGGTAGTCAGACACTGCCATAAATCTCTAGGACGTTAACTAAGAGTAATGCACTAGGTCTCTTTTTTTATACAACGAAAGTGTATTAAAGAGTCTATCTGTAAAAACAAATTTTATTTTTTAAATTGTGCTATAGTTTGTTCAATATAGTGGCAGAGTCAGGATTTTGAGCTG